>VWYP01029221.1:41310-60642 GCA_013400435.1 Pycnonotus jocosus | reverse complement strand
GCTCTATGACCAGGACAGTGAAACTACAATCAAGTTTAGAATCTACATAGATTTCTTTTGAACAATGCTGTATCAAAGATTTGTTAATAAATCTCTCTGCTGCACATTCCTTCAACTTGCTATTACACCTTTTAAATAAGGATAGCAGTTTCCAAAAAAAATTTCTTGATGACACCAACACTGCAGTATATTACATTCTATCCTTCAATAAAGACTGGATAATTTGATTCTAGGTGGGCAATGAACCCCTTTACTGGGGAGACAGGAGTACACTGCAGTGCATACATTTGGGAAATAATTCTTCCTACAAAGCAAACTAAATACTGCAGCTTTTTTTTATAAGTCAAAAAATAAAACAGAACATCTTTTTCAGAAGATACAGTAATACTAGCACCAGAGACAGTATAACAAGCTACAATTCTGAAGAAAAAGCTGAGGTGGACCTTACCCCAGTATGAGCCGACCCTATAACAAGACACCAAGGAGCTTCGCAAAGTCCGCTGCTCTTCCTTCTCGGGGGCGTTATGTCCAGGTTTGACACGATATCCATTTTTGAACAGCTCTCCATGAGATTTTTTACGCCTCCTAGTACTTTTGTACGTTTCTGTACGAGTGCCCCCAGAAGGGTTGTGGTAGACTAAAATCTTGCTGGGAATCATGACTGTGTATCTTCAGCTCCAGGAGCACTGCAAGCAAGTACTGTGGTCCAGTCTTCAGTCACAGCCTTCACTAACAGTGAAGATGCTGAGACATTTACCCTCCCTTTTGCCAGCTCAGTATCAACACAGAGAGACAGCTCCCAGTTCTTTAACAGAACTTCTCTTTGGGAGCAGATTTGTTTAACTGGACACAGGATAAATCTCCCCTTTACCAGTTGTTATCAAAAGATAATTCAGTATAATCTAGTCCATTTCTGTTAGCTTGAAACAAACAGAATGAATTCAAGTACAAAACTCAGCTTGACAAAACAGACTAAGAGTATCATAAACTGGATGGACAAAACAAATCACAGAAGCAAGCAGGCAGTGCAGATGCTCCTCTGATCCGTGATGTATTAGAGCTTAAAAGCCATCTTCTATCCGGATATTACCACATAAGCTTCTTTCAGATACATCAAAGAACCACACCCATTGATTCAAAACCCACAAACATGATGCTGTTCACTTGAAATGAACAGGTACACTCACAAAGAATATAGTTCCTATAATTCACGTACATAAAGGGAATTGTTTAGTGTGTATTAGTTTCTTTGGCAAGTTCACATGTCTGTTTCCCAGTTAAAGCTAGTATGCAGAAAGCAGAGGTCACATAATCAGCCAACTCTTACAGGATTTATGCCAGATGAAATTTAAAAACCTCCAACAAATAAACACAACAACCCATCCTACAACTGCAGCTAAGGACACCTAACTTACTGAAGGAAAAAGAATTCAAAACAACTTAGCCATCAAGCAAAAGCATGAAAAATAGAGTCCACAGCTCTCTCAAGCAGACTTTCTCTATGAATATTCACAAAACTGGAGTTTTGTTCAGTCAACTACCACCTCGTTCAATTAGATAAAGCTCTTGAAATTAGAAGTAATCATGATCCTTCCATTACATATGGTAGGTTTTCTTAATGAATTTTCCTCTTTGAGCATAATACACAAACTTCATTGTGAAAGGCATCTTCAGTTTGAGGAATATGCTTATTACTCCTTTTTTCTTTCTTCCTTTTTTTTTTCCTTGTTTTTTTGGCCTCAGAAGACCCACAAATATACCAATGCCATCTGGAGTACAATGCAAAGTAGATACAAAAATAGGCCTTCACCATGTGCTTATATGAAATACAGAGGATTTCAAAGCATTTTGGAACTGTTATTAAGGGGTGGACTGCCAAATATAAAGGGGATTGTAATACACACAAATTTCAAATTATAAGTAACATGCAGACAGCAAAGTAAACTATATTTTCATGAGCTCTTTGCATTTTAACCTTTAACACCACATTTTTACAAACAACCTGGTTACGTTCCCACTGGTCACAACAGTCAAGTTCCACCAAGTCTGCAGGGATAGGTTTTATATCCACACACTAACAAACATCCAGGATATAGCTGTGAGCACTTGAATCATTCCTCTCAAACTGAAAAGATTTGAACAGGGTAGTACTTAACCGTGTTACTAATCACAACTTGTACAGCTCAAGATGAATGCATGTCCTACTTACTTTTCGCCATACAAGGCACGCTATTTTCCTTTCTGTAGTTCCTCTTGACTAGTATTATAATCTTGTTATTATCCGATTTTAAACCTATCATTAGTGTACTTCATACTTAGTACAGCAAATGTTTGGGTGTAGAATCCATTTACCTTGAAAGCCTGGAACGTCGCTAAAGGAAAACAGGACCAAAGTAATAAATAGCAAGAGCCAAGCTGTTTAGTTTACATAACCTATTATTTTGGTTTTAACAATTTTACAGTATTCTTTTAACTCCTCAGCTTCCTGGCACAGCCAGATTTTTATCAATTTTCTTTCTTTTCTGTCACCTTAATCTGTTGCATACATCAAAATTTGAAAACATAAATTAAATGACACAAACTAGGGTTAAATCTAAAATAAACCTGCTCCACAAGTTAAAAAAAAAAAGAATCTATATAAATTTGAGCAGCAGCAGGGTGATGGTATATTGTGCTGAGAAGCATTCTTCAACATCACAGCGAGCCACACAAAGCTGCTGGTATTATTTCTGTGCAGACATTTCTGCTTTCCAAACAAATATTTTTTTTTAGTATTTTGTTATACAATCCAACTACCCAAGACAGCTTCTTGTTTTCAGTGATATTACAGTTTGCTACTGTCTATAATTTCGATCTATTACTTAGCCAAATTTTTTATATTAGATACAAAATTAGATTGTAGAAAATTGTTCTCTGTAGACTAATTTTTGTTTTGTTCTGTTTTCCAGAAAAATACCTTTTTCAGATGAGCATCTGAGTGAAAGTCTGGAGTCCAGTTAAGCACATGAAGGTGGTGCCACCAGTAGAATAGCACTGCTTCCTACCTCTGTGAAGGACACAGTCCTTGGCCTCCCCTAAGGTACACCTATAACTCCTAAACCTTGTGTTACCAGCAGTACCTGAAATGTCTGCAGTCTGCTCTGAAGTATTTAATCCAAACTAATCAACATCCTGTTACAAAGAGCTCTAGAATGACTTTTAACAACCAATTTTGCCTTCAATGAATCCAAGCTGCTTACAAGTGAAGTTTTTCATATTTTCTACAGAAGCATATCCTTGAAGGACATCACTCCATGACCCTCCTTGAACTTGTCATAAAAATAGATTTACATACTTATGGAAGTACTGCTATAATTAAATGACAACTTGCTTTCAAATGTGAAGCCATTAAACTTAAATATGCAGGAGAAGAAAGCAAGGCTTGTCAGCAGCTAAGCTCCACTTTACCATTGGCTATGCAGGGAGTAGGTACTGGCTGTATCATCCTGAAGGAGAGCAAGGGAACATCAGATCCTGCCTTGGAAAACCAAGGTAGTGGGTAGAAGTGGGTATCAAATTAATGTCCTTTAAAACACAGGTTAGACGTGGGTGATGGATTTGCTGTGCTTTTGTAGGATACGATTTGCTTATAGTTGTGCTCAAAAGCACAATCTGTAAAAAACCACAAAACACAAGGAGAAACCAAGGAGAAACCTGTTGTAGAGAAAAATAACTGTTATATCCTATGACTATTCTCTCCTTGAAAATTCATTTTTAATTTAATTTACTATAAATGAACACAGAATTTTCCAGTTGCTACCTTTCTTTCTTTTAAACGGCAATGTAAAAACCATTTGCTGTACACAAAATGGCCCATAAGACTTTCATTGCTGCTATTTCAAAAATGGTAAAAGTATTATTCATAGAAAAGAAAAAATAACCTGCTATGTCTGAATACAGGATTGTCAACAACTACTTTTACCTTTAGTAATGTCTGTGGATTATGACAAAACCAGAATAATGCTCATTCTGCCAAGAATCTACCACTCATTAATGTCATTAAATTGTTTAGAAGGTAAATTTACAATCCAATCCTGAGTTCCTGAGAAAACGCATGTAGTTGCATTATTTATTTTTTGATCTCCTAGTCTCAAAGTCTTAAGCTATGAAACCATTTTCAGAAAGCTTGGCACTGGCAAGTACAAAATCAGTCTCTTGATATGTAAACATTAACTTTCCTGTTTTACACCATTTCAGGCAACAACCATGTCATATTTCTATAAACTAATCACAGCTATAGCTATAGTAGTAAATGAAGAGCAGATCTTTACATAAAATCAGAGAGTATATTAACTTGTAAACATTTTGTATTACAAAAGAAGTAGTATCCCACCAAAGTGATGGTGCCATTTTTAACAAAAGGCTGAAACCATGAAGGGAAGAATAACCAGTATTCATATTTACCTAGTGGGTAAAAGAGAGTTAAGAAGGCAAAAAATTTATTCAGCTTTCATTTTTCTATTTTTTTTAATATTACATTTCTGTAATCCTTTCCAGATATTGCAAGTCCATATTCAAAATAGATGAAAAATATGCCTTTCTAAATTTGATCTGGGGAGAAAAATATTAATTTTACACTTTCCTGATGGTGTTACTAAAACCAAAATGACCCTTGAAGTAAGAAGTTACACCTCAGCAAGCTAACCTTGCAAAGAGGGCTGCACAGAAGGTTGGAAATTTGGGATTGCTTTCCAAAGTGACCATTACCACTCAACATAAAGAGGCTTCCCTTCCTGAAAAATGACAAGTGAGCACCTTATGTAATTTTCCCCGGCATTCATCAGGAACAAATTGCACTAAACTCAGGAATATGCTATTCTGAGAGGCTGGAACCACAGGGCAGAACAAATGATAAGAACAAAGGCAAAGGAAGGGCAAAGGCCAGATCTAAAGCCTGACATGCTGCAGGAGGGTGATTTCAAAAAAAGCCTTGCAATTCTGCCTGTCTTTGCTCCCGTGAGTCACAAGGCCATAACTGCTAAAGAAACAATGAGCATGCGATGAAATAAGGCTTGAAAAGGAGTCAAGCATTCCACTTCTAATCAACTGGGATGATACAATGCAGCCTGCTCAGTAAGCCTCTTTAGCCCTCGAGCTGCACAAAGGAAAGAGTTAAAGAATGGATATAAGCAGGTACACATAGATAAATTAATTATGAGAAACCAGTTATGAAAATGATACACCACAAAATTCTGTATGTGAGTACGATCCAGGTGCAAAAAACATTAATTCCGTTTTCTGACCAGATGGATGACAAATACTCAAAAAGTATTTATGCTTGTTCTGGTGCAGCAATAGCCTTTTACTCAGTGTAAAGAATAATTCCTTGCACATTGTGTAAATTTATATTGTACCAACAATAAACAGAGTATTTCAGACCAGCTGCAGGATTAAGAATTTAGTCATAAAATTCCACAGAAATCAAAGGTTATGGAGTTTTGCTGCTTTTTGCAAACACAGCTGTTGTATAGATCCATACACTATGTTTCAGCATCCCTTATTTCACCCCAATGCAGTACTAAAATAGTCTTCACCTCCTCAGTAGTGCATCATGTTTAAATACAAGGTCTGAGCACTGCAAGTGTCAATGCATCACCAAGACTGAGTCAAGACTACAGCCATAGGAAAGGAAGGAACATTTAAAATTCCTCTCTTCAAATTCAAGTCAGACAGAAAATCTGTGATCTGTCTACCGAGAAGAAAATTCTCGCATTTTCAGGTGCACAGAAATGCTTTCCCTACAGGCTGATGTTACACAATCAATAAGAGAAGACAGGGAAATTTCAATGCACTATCAGAGTAGATTAGAGCCAGTGCCTAGTAAAGAAGGGGTCTGAAATTTTCCTAGAAGACTCTGTTCCTCAAATCTATGTATCATTGGCTATTTTCCACTGAATGCAGTGTATTTCTTACAGGATCTGCCCCACATGCAATGACATATAGTTTTCTCTAGATTAATTTCCCAGGTAATAGTGAACATGAAAGAATTCAGATGATATTTCCAGATGTCTCTGCTTTTACAGTACTGATATCTACACTTTGCCCACAATATGAAGAAAAGTGAAGCAACACAGAAAAAAACCAAATATGGAATTTAAAAGATAATAAAAGCCCAAATCACACCATTTGCTTTAAAAGCATCCCATCTCATTTGAATTTATATTCACAATATTTTACATGTAGAAGCTCAGACATTCATTGACTGCCACACCTTCATGATATATATTGCCTGCACACTAGCCACTATGAAAATAACTTTTCCTTCAGAGTTAGCATTGTCCCAACCACATATGAGCCACTAGGAAACACTTCATGAACTATGCTTTAATAAGCATCTAAATTTCAAATAATGCTATTGCATAAATATAAATTATATATCTACAATAAAAAATTAATATTTACTAATAAATATCTGAATTTATTTACTTACATAATTAACTAATCACTTATGTTTGTAATTAAAAATTTAACTTCTACACCTATTACCTACAGCAGCCTTAACACACATTGGTAAGAACCTCTCCAGGACTTAAGAGTTTTGGTATCAGGGAAGATGAATGTTAAATAGAAAAGATTTGCAAAGGTTGCATTTTGGAAAAAAACAAAAAACAAAACCAAAAACAAACAAAAAACCCCCAAAACCAAACCAAACCAAAACAAAAAAAAACCAACAACAAAAAAAACCCCAAATATGAAGGTTGTGGAAGGTATTCAAACCATATTAGGATTTTATATTTATCCTACTGTGACTTTTTTTCTGTGTTCACAACACTGTAATCATTACATGCTTGAACTTCACTGGCTTCCTTGACTAACCTCAGAGAAAAGCAGCCCGGAACAGCATTAAGTTGAGCAAACTGTTAAAATGTGAAAATACTCCTCACTTCACTTTCAGCACACAGTGTCAGTGCTCTGTTGGGCTGCTCATATTGCAACTTGCTCTCAGCTAACAAAGACCTTCTGCTGGGCTCTGCAGGGATGATCCACAGCCCCAAGTCCAGTGTCAGCTGAAATTGCTCCCTATCCTCAGTCCAATGACACTTTGGGGGGCCAAGGGGCTGCAGTGGGTGAATGAGACTGGCATCAACTGCTGGGTGCACAGTGCTTGCAAAGGCACCAGTGTAGCTCTGTAGTGCACTGTGAGCTCAACAACACACAAACACTCCTTCAGTGTTGTAGGAAAATGCTCCACACGATGTGGGGCTGATCAAAGAGAAGCATAATCAGCAAATAGGAAGACAATAAAGCTGACAGATAATTTACACTGAGAAGCAGAGTAACTAGGTGATAATGGAGATCTTAATGACTGGAGAGTTTGGAGCAGGTCAGAAATCTCAAAAAGCATTTTGCTTTCAGTCATCTGTGTTTGTAAGGGACTACAACAATTTACTTTTGATAATGAAGATTAGGGTTGGTAGATATTCCTACTTTCATCAAATTGACTTTCTTCAAATTGAACTTCACACTTAAGATGATGTAGAGCTGTCTCATTTCAGCTAAACATCCACAGTGATGCGACAATATTACTGTATTGAATAAAACCAGCACTCCTTGAAGGATAATGCTTAATAAAATGCTGTGTACTAAACCTGTCCATGTAGCACAGTTCCATCTGCCTTACTTTATAAAGGTGATTTTAAAAGATGGCAAAATCATTTCCTTGTATAAATCACCTATAACTGCAACAAAAAAACGGCTTTAGAAAAGGAAGTTTTATAGCAGTTTTACTTAAGTAGAAGCCCTCGTTTTTCTAAGCTTTAACACTATTTTTAAATTAAAAGATGCATTATCCTGTTATTATATCTGCTACCTGTGACATATTTACTAGCAACAAACAAATGGAGTTATAAAGTTAAATAGGCTGCTTTTCCAATATTCACCCTTTGAATCAAAGTTGCATCTGGAGAGATATCATAGGAAAACCTGCTTCTGGTAAATGCCTGTGCAATTTTGAAGAGAAGTTAAGCTTAGATAGCTGAAACCTAAAATACCAAGAAAATGTAGTTTTTTTCACTTCATATCCCTGTATATGAATCAAAGCAGTGAACATCACTAGCTAGATTTAGAGGAAAATCTTTAATAACTACATACAATTTATAAACACAATGCACTGACTTTTTCAAACACAACTTAAATGCCTGAATGAAACAAAAATGCACTCCCAAGTTTAGTAGCAGCTTCTTTAACACCAAATTAAAAAGTTCCCTGAACAGAAGAAACTAAGAAAAGCAACAAGAACGTTCTGGGCCGAAGCATGCAGATCTAAAGAATATGTAAATCCTAGCCTCTGAGAATGATTAGCTTTATTGGCAAACTTTCTGGCAATCCCTTAGGTGCACCACGCCAGTGCAAGTAGCTGTGGAGGAGTCAACAACTTCAGAGACATTTTTGTGGTGCAGAAATGTGTCCTTCATTTTATGGATTGTTCTGCTGTGTTTCTATTTTCATTTAGAATTTGAGATAGTATGATACTAAACACTGCTCAAGGTGACAGCAAGGTTAATGAAGGCTAAATGCCTGCAGGTCAGAAGTGAATCAAGTACAAGCCCTGTATAACGTAAGAATATAAATACAGAAGCACTAGAGAATGTTAAGCATTCAAAAAATTGATGTGAAACAAGTAGCAAAATGTGACAAACTATGAAGGATACTGCTCCCTTGCCTTAAGTCAATATTGTATGAAACTGCCAGATGGTATAAATATCCTGCAATTCAAAACTTCAGAAAAAGCCTTAAATATTTCAGCTGTTAAGAACCCTTCCCGAATTTTCCTTCTCTATATGCTGTCTAACTTTGTATAGCAAAATACTGCAACTGTAAAGACAGGATAGTGGATAAAAGAATAGATTTTCAGCCTTCCAACCATTAATTCTGAAATGTCACTTGAGCAGGAAGGTCAAAACTTAACAGATTCACAGAATATTCTGAGATGGAAAGGACCCACAAGGATCAAGTGCAACTCTTAGGTATATGGCCCATCCAGGGACTGAACCCACAACCTTGGTGTTACCTGCAGCAGGCTCTGACCTGGCTTTTCTCACATTGATACCTGGAGCACTGAAGCACAAGAAGTCATCTTACCTAATCCCACTGAGGTTTGGACCTCTCAGGTGATGGTCAAGCAGTGCATGTAAATAACCATACTAACAAATTCTCTTCTTTTGAATGTGGAATTATAACAAGAATAAAAAAAAAAATTAATCAAATTCTCTCTTGACTTTTCTTAGTTTCATATATATAAGTGGAGCAAAAGAACTGCCAAAAGATTACTGGAAGGATATGAATGATCCAGTTTAAACAAACCTTCATTGTCAGGTGAGTATTTAAGTTCCATCAGAGCCCTTTGATATTCAGAAAAAAACAGACACCAAAGAACTTTCTCAAGTCTTGTATGGAATTCTTAACTTCTAATCTTTCTAGTGAAAGCCCAACTATCTTTGTATAAGTTTATATCAATTCCAGTCTCAAGAGGATTTGCTTTTGCTTAATTCAGTCTTGCAAAAAAAGTCAGGAGGAACACAGATATGCGGGTTGGGGTTTTTAATTACTTAAACTGAATAATGCATCTTTTCTTAATTCCACACAAACCCAGGTTCACGCACCAGAGAGCACACCAGACAACTGGTGCTGAATTAATGAGAACTACACGGACATCGCCGTACATTTGGTCCAGGGCTTAGGAGACAAAACAGTTCCTTTGAGCAGTGTTACAGAAATTAGAAATACAAAGTGAGCTAAAGATCAAAAACAGTAACCAGAAATCATAGAACTCCCGTTAAAAATGCCAAAATATAAACTGCCATGTTCTAGGTATAAGGACTTCTAGTTTTGTATCTATGCAGATATCAATTATATTAAAGTTGCTTGTGAATAGCAACCACTCAAAATTCAAAGGTGAGAAAATCCTACTCAAAGCAACAAACTTACTCAGATTCAAAATATTTAAAAACACAGTCAAAAAAATCAATGAAAGAAGCTATCTGGGGAATAACTACTGGATAATGCATAAAGACTAGACTGAATGCCTACAAGGAGCTATACATATTAACATACCATCTGGGAGACAAGGAATGAAATCTTATTTTCACATGGTCTTTCAGCTGACATAAGAAAGCCAAATTTTAAGATCTCTCATATTACCATTAAGGAAAGTGTGCAAGTCAGTTACATGCTGTAGAAATCTCAAGAAAATTTGGAAATCATCTGACTGATGATAACGTGACACTAAGAGAAGTGTTTTTAACTGCCCCTCATTCAAGTAAACACAAATGCCAGAAGACAGAATAAACAATTGTGGGTTCCCTCAGCAGTTTGAGGGAATGGGTTCTCTCCTTTTACAGTATTATTCCACATTCTATTAAAGACAAAACTCAACAGTCCGGGTAGCCTTCATTTAAGCAGAAGAACTTAATTACAGAGTCAGAAAGACCACTGAAACCATTAGAGCATCCAAGGGCATTCATAAAGTAATTAAATTGATAATACAAATAAGGATAAAAGGAAAATAGTCTGTTTTTTTCCCATAACATTCAGTTCTTGAGAACATATTTTAACAGGACAGAAAGGATCTGGAGAGAAAAAAATTATGTAATATCTTTTAAAAAATGAGAAATGTTTGGCTACTAAAAGAAAATTGCAGTGATTTATTTTCAGCATAAATCGTTCATATTTGCGATTACTATCCTGTTATTATCCTACAGAGGAGTATTACTGAATTAAATATGAGCAAATTAAAATCAGTTATTATAAACTATGTAGAATTTAGCAGCCAATCTACATCAAAATAGCATTCTGTGTTTCTCAATCACTAGATTTGTCAGACTTTGATCTTCAACATTTATGGATTGACATCCAGAAAAAACATGACATAGAACATCAACCAATGGTAAGAACAGGTAATTTGGCTACATCAGCTAATGTAAAGTCTAGCTGCTCATGTTCCTTTGTATGAAATACACATAAAAAGAGTTTGGCTTACAACATGGTATCTGAAAAGCATATGCTGAAGAACATGAATATACCTTTAGAAGTTCTAAATATTATAACCCTTAAAGAATACTAAGAGTGTTTCAGAGTGTTTCACTGAAGGGAGGGTTGGTTATATGACAAGGAGATCTTGCTATGCAGTCAAATTTAGGTCACTCCAATGAAAATACTAATTATGTTTACTGTTCACAAAAAACAAAACCAAAACCAAACAAACAAACAAAAAAAGGCAAGCCAGTCCAAAACAATGACATATTTTTTCAGTTTTAAACCAGCAGAATTAAAAAAGAATAAAATGTTTATGAAATATGTTAACCAACTACATGTCTTTGCATTGCAAAGATATTTTAATTGTAGTGTTGCATGACTAGAAGAAGTTTCCCATACATATTTTATTTCATAACTTAGAAAAAGCCAATTCCATACTTGCCTTCCTAATGTGACTAAAGATACTGCAAATAAACACATCTGTTAAGCCAGACATTTCTAAGTCATCATTTCTGGGTAACTTGCATCCAATAGCTTTTAAAACTCTGTGGGCTACTTAGTGTTGGTTTTAGGCAAGTCTGGCACATATAGTTTACAGAAGTTCCAGAAGAAAGTTCATATTATTTCCATAAGCTTAAAACAAATAATCATGAGCCTACTAATTAATCTCAGACAAAACAAAGAATTTTACCACAAAGTAATTAAGTAGTCAAGATAAGTAATTATATTTAAGTATACATTTAGAAAAGCATCATATGCTATTTGCTTTTCCATTAAATGACATGTTTGAGTGCCAGGGCTATAAATACTGGTGTCATTTACTCAGCATTGCCATGGCTCTCATCAAATGGACTAAACCCCAGAGAGCCTTAAAATGTACCTGGCATGTCTTCCCTGGGAGTCTTGTCAGGAATGTGTTCTTGACCTGAAGTTATTTAATTTCTCATTAAATTATTCATATTCTGCTTAATAATGTTAAGCAATGATACCAGAGGATGAAATGCTTGATAATGAACAGAATGAGTGACAAACAGGGCTTGGAATTGTGTACAGCAGGATGGCAGCATACTGTGTGTATTTGTTTATAGATAACATTTCCTTGTATTTTAGTTAAAAAAATAGTTTTAGGACTGGATTCTTTATTTTCTTCCATTAAAGATCCATTCTTGCTCAGTCAGGTTATAGATGAAAGAGGTCAAACTAATCCATCCAGCCTGGCAAATACAGCAGGAAGTGCTTTTTGAAGCAGCTATGATATTAACTTTCAACAGCTTCTCAAAATTCAGAAACTAGAACTACTTTTGGGCTAAGCCTGCCACTCATTCACACATGAAAAAAATCAAGATCCCCCCCTGCCTATTGCCCCTTCCCATCAGAGCAGAATAGGAATCAGAATGTTTTTAGGGTCATTTTTCTGTGCAATGTTAAGCACCAGAGAGACGGACTGGGAACAGCTGATTTAAATTATCCCATTTGCTTTGAGTTCACAGAGGTAGGGAAACAAGAGCACAGTTTCTAAGCATGTCAGATGACAGACACACTAATGACACTCAAAACTAGCGCTGTCCCCGTGTTCCTGCTCTGCTCCAGTGTCTTTTGGCTACTTGTTTGACTTCTCATCAGTGGAAGAGAGAGGAGAAGTGTCCGGTCACAAATGAATGCCACAATATCCATAAAAATGTGTCATGGATTTTGGCAAATATAGACTTGTCACAAGGTTACCTTCTGGTCTTAATACTGTATAACTCAAATGCCTGTTAGAAGGTAAGTATTTAAGTGGGGCTTTGTGAAAATATGCATGCTCTGTGAAACTTGAACTGAATAAGGTGCCTAGAAAAAAGCAAAAATACTGTCTTCAATGCAATGCAAATGTGATACAATCTATTCAATGACAAATTAATGACAAATCACTAAGCACACTGAGCATTCGAAAGTTTTTTCATTAAATTCATTAATACCTGTTTGAAGGCATTTAAAGTGCAGAAAGAAATGTTACCATACATAAAAGCAGTACCCATCCACATATAGGTAATATAAAGCTCTCCTAGGAAATTTTAGAGAATTTGGCTTCCATTATAAATGACATAATGCAGATAGTAAGTAAAATGAGCAAAATAATACATCAAAGCCATATAAAAGACACTAGTTTTGTAAGAAATATTGTAGAATTAGGATGTGCATTCAAAGATTCCACCAATAGATGGCAGAAATGCACAACACTTACCAAAAAAAGTCATTGCAGATGACTGCAAATTTAAGGCGCTGAGCAAGGGAGCTTTGGGACATATAGATGCACCAAAATCCAGTAAGGGATTGCTAAGCCAAAGTGGTATCCCTACAACCAAGCTACCAGATGACTTCTTTGCACCAGTGTAACTAAATCCCATTAAACTATCTAAGTTTTCCAAAAGGAATAAAGCATTCTACAGATTCAAATATGGTTTCAGGTTGAGTTCTCTGTAGAGATTATGACAAGAAAGTCAAAACAGCATTAAAACAAATGTGGTTTTCATGTAAAGATTTTTAACTAAAGCTTCATCTTGAAGAACACTTGCTGGATGGGCAGAAGGCTTCACACCATCACCTTAACTATCTTAAGACACATCTGCTTTTTCTCCAAAGTCATCTATCCCTCTCCATGGTGGGAAAGACTAGACTGGAAACAATATCCTTTATGAATACTGATTGAAAGTTTAATTAATGTACAGCATTTCCAAGTGCAAGAATGTATGTTTATGAACAGCTGAATACAAAAGAGTAGCAGGGAAAGAAGGCTTTACTTAATAGGTGAATGATGGCATTTCTGAACTAGCAGAAGAAAGAAAAAACCCACTGGCTTTCCACTACAGTACAGGAACAGATGATACATTCAGAGCATGTCCTCTGCTATGCTTCACATCTTTCTGTAAGCACTTACAAAGGCAAAGTTTACTATTTATTTAGTGTAGTTTGGTTTCTTTAAAATACTGCTCCAACTGTGGGTGTGTACTGATACTAGTCAGTCAGCTAAACCAGGGCAGCTCTTGTAGAATTGGGTATTCAGAGAGCCACACTGGGGACTTGGATTCTGCCAACTACTTCAATGAACTCATTACAGCTGACTGACATCAATCAATAATGAAATAAACTGCAAAGACCCTGATGCACAATACACTCCAGATGGTGCACTTTATTTCGGCTCCTAAATGATCTTGAAATCTAAAGTGTACAAAGGAAATCTGCTAAATCATTAAGAAATCCTTAAAATGTGCCAATGTTGAATCATTTTCACATTGCCTAACCTTAAGCACTCTCTTGCCTCACCAAAAGGCAAACCTCCTTGCTAATCCTTCATGCACATGGGTACAATTTGTGCAAAACCCACAACTTATATATTCTGAATCCCCCTCAGCAGAAAGATATCTCTCTCAATTACAATACTGAAATTAAATAATATGGTCTAAACACCCTCCCTTCCCCCTGCTCACACACTCAGTCCCACCACAAGTATGATCAAAGTAGTTGAGCTCTACAGACAGCAAATTTGGCCATCTCTTTCAAAGGTATAAAGGAATACATAGTCCTCATTAATACACTTTGATATATTTACTTAAAAATACTTTCATCACAGCTTCCCCAAATACCTTGCTGGTTTATATTAAAGCTATGTTAAAAACACAAACAATTCACATTTTTGAATTAGTGAATGATTTCACTAAGAATGATTTACCTAAAAGAAAAACCCCTCTGGAAGCAGGCACAAAGCTAAAAAATTGTAAATATGTTACTCCTAAGATAACTACATTAAAAAACAGATCAGTTTTTTTGCCTCAGCAGGTGAGAAATGTCTCAGGAGGATTCCATGAGGAAACAGGCAAAGTGGGGCTATAAACAAGAAATCAAGATGAAGTGGTGTTGGTGTAATTAAGAGATATGGAAATCTTTTCAACCTTATGAGTGCTTAACTCTTCCTGAAAACTGACATAAAACTTATGAAATCTATGCAGCAGAAACTGCTAAATGTGCAAACGCTCTCATTATCCCTGTCAGTACTGCTGGTTGGATTGCTGTGTCACCATGAGTCAGTCAATTACACAGTCACTTTCATGAAGGGTATTCATTCCAAATAATTATCTCTGCCTCATTTCTCAGAGTTTGTGGTCTTGCTACTTTCTCATTTCATATTCCTTTTCAATGGATTCCTTGATTCTATTTATTCTCTCAGATAGCCTTCATCTCCAAGGATTTCAATCTCAAAGTTTTTGGGAAGCTCTGATACATCACAAGAAAGAGTGAAAATGCATCCCCTTTAATTCACACAATGCAAGGAATCTGAGATTAAGTTATAGCTAGTGCAATCAACAATTTTCTTTCAAGGATAAGCATGCTTTTTACTCACATACCTTCTTCTTAAATTTAGTTTCCTATCATAATATGGAACTGCATGACATTTTCTCTTTCAAAAAGCCTTACTTAGTTTTCCATATATGACAGAAGTGATGTGTGCTAGAAAGAGTAATCATATGAGGATGTGTAGTGATCTTTTTTGGGTGTTTTACAGCTTTCTTCCCTGGCATATTGATAACCACTGATATGGTTATATGACCTTTACTGTAGTTATAAATTTACTGATCTCTTTCCATAAAACAAAAAAATCATCAATAATTTTTGTCTCTTTGCACTTCTATATTAAGATGAAAATATTACAAGACTACTAAAGACCCTCTGGTTTATTTTCTTTTCCATATGAAACATTTAAGATTACTATTCTCTTCAGTTTTCAGGGACAATGAGTGCCTGTATTTCTGGAGGAATGAATTGCCAAATTTAGCACAATGGCTCAAAAGTGCAATGAGAATATATTGATTTCATTGTTGACAATGATTCAGGACAATCAGTTCAGTAAAGGAATGATCTAGATCACTTGTTCAGGTTGCAAGCTGAGACAAATCAAATTCATGGTTTGATAAAGGCAGCCTCATGTTACTTCCAAAATGGAGCTCTCCCCCACGTAGAGTAAGGGATAATAATGAGTTGAAAATAAAACAGATATAGTAAGTGCTTTTTCTGACAAAATCCACCTTTCTGCTTAAAATTCACTTTGAAAACAACTTTGGTAACATTCTTCTATTTGCACAATGACACAAGGTGAAGGAATTCTCCACCAAAATGTGCAAAGTTGAAGTAACTTCATAACAAGCATTTTAAAGGTTAAAACTATGGTACTTACCAAGCCAACTTCTGTTTAAATATACTGACACAAATACTGGAGGGACCGTGAAGAAATCTACCACTGAGTTAACTTCTAGCCAAAACCATAGCTTGTCATTGGCTGCTATAAACTGGAAAGAAAAAAAAAAGAGGGGAAGAGATGAAAGAATCAGATTATTCTCATGCTGATTGCAGATATCTGTTCTAAAATATTAAACTCAAAAGTTAGTGTACTAACTGATGTTTTAGGTCAGTCCAGACAGAACATGCCTCACTTCAAGGAAGTCTGTATTGTGCATTTCTTGATAATCACACTGAGATTAAAATGAAAGGTCTAACTAAAAAGACAAATCATCTATGTGATCAGCTGTAATATCTATGCTAAAAATATTTTTCCACATTTATTGACAGTGTGTCAGTAATATTAGAAAAGTGCAGGCAATTATAACGTATTTTGAAGTACATCACACCTTTGCTCTAGCACACCAAATATGCTGGTAGTAGTCTTATCATCTAATTGCTGCTCACAGATTTCTAAATACAGAGTGGTTTACAAGGAGTCCCATTATTGTCTGCCCAGAGGGGATCAGCAGGATGACTCCTACAAGGCATAGTTCAGGACTGCAGCAGCACTTCAGTGTTCTGAACTGAACCATGGGTGTGGTCATTTCTCTCTCCTGAATACAGAGGGAAACTGGCAAGCTTAGATGCCATGGGCATCATAGTTAGAACTTGCCTATGTGCTTAAATAAGGTCAAACTACTATTCACATTTGATTAATAACTAATGAAAATATTTGCTTTATCTAAACATTAAATATGCAAATAAAGGGAAAGAATCCAGCATATCATGAGCATATTTAAGAGAGCAGTTTTATCTAAGTCTTAAAACTTTGCCTTAAACACTTCAAAACAAGGCTTGTCTTTTTTGCTGTAAAGAAGATATTAATTGTGTGTCTTTCAAAGAAAATACAATCTCTATTTCAACCACCATCTACAACAGCTGAATTCCCTCCCTGTCTCTTGCTACCAAAGCCACACTACTTACACGCAAGCCGAAGTAGAGTAGGAAGAACACATTGAAAGCCATGTCGATCTGTAATGTGAAATCTTTGTAGAAATTCTGGCAGGATTCTATTGGGCTATTTGAAAGACAAAGAAATCAGAATAAATTGTCAGTATATGAGTTTCTACTCTGCTGAGAATTGTATGTCATGAAAGACCTTGGTTCAGAAATCATGTTTCTGTTTTCCAGTTGTTTACAAGATCCAAGCAAGCATTTCAAAGGAATTATTTAATTCATTCAGTTAGTCATTCATACATTGTTTATATTCACCTGTTCAGGTAATATTTGAGAATTAACATGCAGATACCTTTAGGAGAGGACAAGCAGGAGAATACCTCAGGATTGCTTAACCCCACATTAACCCTTAAAGAACTGACTTCTTTCTAAAGGAGACACATCTATGATACTTTAGGAAGAAACCTAACAAGCACACAGGTACCATGAAACATTACATGCTTTTAATTCACGTCATAATATAAAACCTTTAACA
The DNA here is from genome assembly GCA_013400435.1 of Pycnonotus jocosus. Taxonomy (NCBI): domain Eukaryota; kingdom Metazoa; phylum Chordata; class Aves; order Passeriformes; family Pycnonotidae; genus Pycnonotus; species Pycnonotus jocosus. Next base: position 42,884 of record VWYP01029221.1, on the reverse strand, counting down.
AAAAATAGTTGCTTAGGAATACATTACCCATTAGCAACCTGGAGTACTTAGTCTTGTAGAATCCCTTGTTTATAAGAAGTTGATTGGATTTTTTTGTTTGTTTTTCTCACTTCTTTTTTTTTGTATGGCTATTTAATGTACTTTATGTACAGTACTATGAACTGAGTAGAAAAGCAGCATAGCCCACTGGTAAAATTAAATAACAAAATAAATTGAAGAATTTGAAGCAGTACTCTAAGGGTTAATTTCTGCATGCAGGTTAATTAAAATACCCTTGTGTGTATCAGGCAGCCATTGCAAATTTTAGCTTATTATCTTATGCTCTATTTGACAGTGGGACAGATCCAAAGCTTACTCTATACAAACTGGTACTTTTGTAAACATACTTTTATCTAAGGAAGGTGGTAACTTCCATAAGGATCATCAGTGATTTATTTGTGAGGTTTCTAAAACATATTGATGAAGCCACAGTCCAATGTTGTAGTCATAGACCAAAGTGAAATTCATGTCCCAATATATGTTGATGTATATACTATATATACAATATGTCCCACCATATATACATATATATACACACATATATTGCAAATGATCATGTGTTCATCACAAGTGTAATAGAGAGAAACTAGAACATAGATCATTTGATCATTTGGAGCCCTAGAAAACATCCTTTTTGAAAAGTAGGAATTTGTTGGCTTTCTAGATCAAATAAATCACTGAACATGAATGTAATACCAGTTAGTATAGCAGTAGTTCTGCAAATATAATGCTAGACTGCTCAACAAGCAAGATTCTATGCGTTATGAATGTCAGTTACCTATCTTAAGGCATAAAGGAAATTACCTGGACCACCAGGTCATTACACATGCAGCCAAATTTTCCATTCCTTGTATACATTTCAGGTCAAACAAGTTAATTACAGCATGCTCTTTCCTGTCTCTAGATGCATGAATGTATACAACAAAATTGTTCTTGATGTACATACAATAGCTTTATATTTTAAGAAGCTTCAGGGCTACAGAAATTTTTAAAATTGTTTTTCAAAGGCTATTTGAAAAGACATAGAAGTTATGAGACACTTCTGTTATAGTTAAAATAAAATTGATTTACAAGAGCCGAAGGGAAGAGAAGCCAAATGTTAACATTAACATATAGGACAGCAGACAATATCTCATACTTTACAAACACAGTTTTAGCTACAAAAACACTGGATGTAATCTGAGAACCAAACTGGATCATTTTCTTTATGGCTCTAATGAGAACAAAGGATTTTGTCAAAATAATGTAGGCCACACACTGAGTCACAATGCACCCTACCAACAGGAAGTACAGAGAACAGAATCAACAGACCTGCACCAACCCTTAATTCCAGGTTACATTCCTGCAAAAGCTGGAGAAATTCACTGAAGCTAATGGAATTGCAGAGGCTTATAACCAGGAGAGAGAGCAATTTTTAGTTAAGGTCAGCTAAGGTTGTAGCTAACAGCTGTACTTTTATGTCACTGTCCTTTACAAAAATCAGCAAGATCTGACAAATTACCTAATGCATAATACATCTTCTTTTTTTTTTTTTT
>VWYP01029221.1:0-41268 GCA_013400435.1 Pycnonotus jocosus | reverse complement strand
TTTTTTTTTTTTGCAAAACACTTAAGACAATGGACGACAATTCCGATTTGTGACTTTTGTTCACCTAATACCAAAACTGCTAGTCACAGCCTTTAAAGTTCCTTCATTTCAAAGATCATCTCTCTCTTTCAAGGTTTATTTAATTTCATTTTATTTCAAATGATGATTTTGTCAGAAGGACATGATTCTGAAGAAATTATTAATTTTTTCACAGATGGATTTTAAACATTCTGAATTAAATTTTCTGTTTGTATTTTTTTGTTGTTTTCATCATAGCTCACATTTGATCTGACAGAAAAATATGGCCACTAATGTTTATCATTGCACAATTCAGCCTGCTGCAGAAAGGAAGCCTATTTGAAACTTGTCTTTGCATCGTTTCCCAAACCCAAAAGTGCTATATATACTTAGTAGTGTAGTGAGGTCTCCAGAACCAGTAATACTACTAATAAAACTCACTGGTTTATATTAAAAACACATGGCATGTCCTATGGGATTTCACCCCATTAGGGCAGCAAAGTTTTCACTTTTGAAGAAGGCAACAGACTGTTAGAAATGTTTTTATTCCCCCTCCACAGAAGCATGGTTTCATACATTTACACCACAAAAAGACAGGAGAAGCTATGCTAAAATCAATTAAATAGCATACTAGCAATGACAGGAAAGATTTAATATAACTGGATAAAAATCACAGTAATGATGGAACTCTAAATCCAACGGGCACCTTCCCCTAAAAAAGTGGCAGGATCAATATTCCAACAACTGATGTGCACATGTGGTAAATGAGCCAGCTAGGGAGGGCACCCCACCAGAGCTGTTTTTCTGAACAGAGAAGGACTGGTGGGTGATGTGACAATTGGAGGTTGTCTTGGGCACAACAATCATAAAACAATAGATTTTGATTCCTGCAGAAATAATGAGGGGGGCCAGCAGAACTGCTACATTGCCCACAGGGCAAGCTTTGGCCTGTGTATGATGCTGGTTGAGAAAGGCCCTTGGGATGCAGTCCTGAAGGGCAAAGGAGTCCAGGAAGGCTGGACATGCCTCAAGAAGGAAATTTTAAACACACTGAAGCAGGCCATCCCCACATGTCAAAAGACAAGCTGGCAGGGAAGACCATCAGCCTTGTTGAATAGAGAACTTTGGCTGGAATTCAGGAATAAGAGAGTATCATCTTTGGAAGAAGGGCCAGGCAACTCAGGAGGGCTTCGAGGACATTTTGAGGTTATGCAGGGAGAAAATTAGAAGGGCCAAAGCCCTTCTAGAACCAACTAGAACCAAATCTGGTTACCGGCATAATGTTTCCAGAAATATATTAGCAACAGAAGGAGAGCTAAGTAGAATCTCCATCTTTTATTGGATGAGGGGAAACATAGTGACAAAGAATGAGAAGTCTGGGATACTTAATACCTGCCTTGCCTCCATCTTTAATAGCAAGACCAGTTGTTCTCTGGGTACCCAGTGCCCTGAGCTGGAAGACAGATGGAGAGCAGAATGAAGCCCCCAAATCCAAGGGGAAAATGGTCAGTGAAATACTCTGCCATTTAGACACAAATCAAGAGGGCTGCATGGAATCCACCCAAAGACACTGAGGGAACTGGCAGAAGTGCTCACCAAGCCACTTCCCATCAATTTCAGTAAAACTGGTTAACTGGAGAGGTCTCACCTCACTGGAAGCCAGGAAATAGGACATCCATCTACAAGAAGGATGAGAAATAGGATTCATGCAACTACAAGCCTGTCAGCCTGACCTTGGTGCTGGGGAAGGCCATGGGGCAGAACATCTTGAGTACCAGCACAGAGCATATGTAGGATACCACAGGATCAGGTCCATTGGATTTATGAAAGGCAGTGCTGCTTGACCAATCTGATCTGCTTCTATGACAAGGTGACTTGCTTGGTAGATGAGGGAAAGGCTTTGGAAGCTGTCTATCTAGACTTTAATCAAGCTTTTTATACCACTTCCCACAGCATTCCACTGGATAAATTGGCTGCTCATAGCTTGGACTAGCTGGGTAAAAGATAAGCTGGATGGCTGAGCTCAAGGAGGGTAATGAAAGGAGTCAAATCCACCCAGGTGGATTTGTGTCTGATCACTTATGGTGTTCCCCAGGTCCCAGCTTTGGAGCCAGTGCTTTTTGATGTCTTGATCTAAGATCTGATCAAGGGAATTGTGTGTGTCATCAGTAAGCTCGCAGATGACACCAATGGAGCAAGAGTGTTGATCTACTAGAGGGTAGGAAGGCTCTGCAGAGGGATCTGAGCAGGCTGGATCCATGGGCTGAGCCCTATTTCTTGAGGTTCAACAAGGCCAAATGTCTTGTCCTGAGCTTTGGTCAAAACAACCCCAAGCAGTGCTATAGGCTTGGAGAAGAGCAGCTGTAATTGTTGATTGGAAAAGGCTGTGAGGTTGCTGATCAGCAGCCAGCTCACCATGAGCTAGCACGTGCCAAAGCGGCCAAGGAGGCCACAAGTGTTCAGGTCCATAACAGCAACAGTGCAGGCAGCAGGAGCAGGGAAAGGGACCATCCCCATGCACTGGGCACTGGTGGGGCCACACCTCGAGTGCTGTGTCCAGCTCTGGGCCTCACACTGCAAGGGGCCAGGGGCTGAGGCAAGGCCAGAGAAGGACAACAGCTGGGGAAGGGTCTGGAGCACAGGGGGCTGAGGGTGCTGGGCTTGTTCAGCCTGGAGACAAGCTGGCTCAGGAAGGACCTCACCACTCTCTACCACTCCCCAGGGGTTGTAGCAAGGTGGGGGTCGATCTCTTCTCACAAATATAAGCTACAGAACAAGAAACTGACTACGTTGTGCCAGTGGTAGGTTAGATTGGATATCAGGAAACAGTTTTTCACTGAAACATTTTCACACATTGAAAGAGGCTGCCCAGGGAAGTGGTTGAGTCATCATCCCTGGAAGTATTTAAAAGATGTATAGTTGTGGCACTTAGAGACATGGTTTAGTGGAGAACTTAAAGGTCATTTCTAAAATAAATGGTTCTATGATTCTCTAATATTTATATATACTTCGAAAGAGCATCTTTGATTATCTATACAATTTTTACAAAACTAGTAGTTATAAAGCCCAGTTGTACAGTTATAATAGGCATAAACTACTTTAATGAGCAAGAGTGACTACAAGAGTGGTAACAAAACAATTCCATTTAATTTTACATTTATGGGGCAAAATTTTGACAAGGTGTTCCCAGCATCCTTAAAGCTTTATTGCAATCAACACTGAAGCCAACATTGTGCATGACACTTTTACCACAAAATGTACCACTTATCACTTCAATTCCAAAGAATTTACTGTGTTTAAAGAACTATTTTTGTCAACAGTTTACATCATGTATTTATTATTCTTGCTTATTTCCAGTTGGCTTAAAATGTTTCTAATGCATCAAAATATTTCTACTGGAACTATTCCTTGAATAGTCATAAAATAAGTGAGAGAGAGCAAAAAAAATGCTTTTTAATGCTTTCTGAAATTAATTGTTTCTGTGACTATATTAACATGAATGTTCCCACAAAAGCCTTCCTATACTTCCAGGATTTTTGAAATTGCAACCGAGTTGAAAATAACTTGAGTGGTTTTTACTGTATCATTTCACCACTTGATAGGAGCTGTAAAGCCCATTGCAAACTTCATCTCAAAGTCTTAGTATGAACCAATGATCTCTTTCACAGTGCAGTCACTGCCACTATGACCACACAGAAGCAAGGAGGAGTTCTATGTTCACTGGGACTTTAGACCAGCTTTGTAATCACAGTGACAGCTATCTGAATGGTTTTACATAAAATGTTCCCCACAATAACGGGAAAGCTTTTGTACACCCAATTCAGCACTTGAAGTAACTATACAATACACAATTTACAGTTCTCATTCTTCCTAGGTAAGGAAGTGGACTCTTGGGTTCTCATCACTTTCTGTCAGTCTGCTCCTCATGGTTTTTCACCCTTTTTTCCCCCTCTTTCTTTTAAATGACAAGGCATGCAAAGACTAAGATGGATGCCAATTCTTACTTATGTATAATTTTTTTTTTAAAAAAAGGCAAAACATTTAAGACATATTAATCTAGCTGCATTTTGTCAAGTGTTTTGAAGACACATATGTAAAACTTCCATAAACCACTGCAGAAGAAACTTACTTCTACTGCAACTTCAAGTACTGATGTTAATATCCTACTACAGCTTCTACAACTTCAGAACTTTAAGAAGCTACTGAAAATTTTAGAAATTCAGAGGGTTTTCCTAATTCACAATTTTAATTTTTGCAAATCTGCTTTCAGAATGGTGGAGGAAAAGCCAAATCCATTACAGAAAAAAAGATAAAAATACATTTTAATTCTTAGTATCAATAAAATAAAATATAAAGCTTAAAGAACTGATCATACGAAAAATTAGGCACTTTTTATTTCCTATATTCATGACAATTTTTAGACTGCATAACAGTACATTATATGAAAAAAACAGTAAAATGTGCATTTTCCATCAGAAGGAATGTCCATTGATGAGAGCAGATTTTAAAATGAAATTATAGCTATGTACAGAAATCCCAGTTGATGCTGCTAAAACATAAATAACACAAATCAAATAAATAAGAGAAACCACTCAATATTTAGAACTTCATTAGTATTGCATCATTTGAAGACATTCCACTCACTGCACTTTCAAATTGTATTTCAGTGCAATTAATATATATCAATTTTGGCATGTAAATTTTCTTTGTTCATAAAACTGCTTAAAGTGGTCTCTTTTTTTTCAAATTGTTTTGTTTTACTGGAAGCTCCTCTTTAATATCAGAGTCCCTAAAATTTACTTCTAGAGCAAACCAAATTTTATGAAATCTAGAGTTAAAAATTAAATTTGGCACAAATTTGATATAGCACTCTCTGTTTATACTCCTTTAATACATATTTTGAACAGTACAGCAAAGAAGAAAATTAAGTTGGTTATGGTTAGGCTTTTTAACTCTTTTTCAGTGATGTAGTGTAGTACTAAAGTAAAACTGTAGAAAAGCCATGTATATATCATTTAGTAAAAGTAATTTTCATCCAACGCAGGAGAGTTTGCTCCTTTATGGTTTAGTCACACAGCCCAAAAGGGAATAAGGAGTTAAACACTTCTTCACTGAAACAGGCATCAACATAGAGCAAAATAACACAGATGCCTATCAAATATATACCTCAGGGACAAATACCATAATTAAAACAAATCACCATGACTAAATTAGAATAAAAGATGTCAAACATCTTAAAAGGGACAGAGAGTATAATACACTTTTTCTCACTTCAGGTGGCTTCCACTTATTTAAGCCAGTGAGTCCCACAGTAAGAAAAAAAATTTCTTACAGTATCTGTATTCATCTCTGAAATACAAGATGCTTGTTAAATGCATCTCCATTTAGAAAGCCTTTCTTTGAGTCATAGCACCAATAAAGTTTTTGATCGCAAATATCTCTTCAATTACTTCACGCTCTCTCTTGACATGACATGGCACACCGCTGGGGAACTTCTGCTGCCAGCACTTCCAGTTAGTGCTGCAGCAAGTGCAGGCAGAGCTAAGCTGGTTTCCTTCCCAAGGACAAAGAACAGCCAGCTGGATCACTGGAACAAGGCACTGGAAAATGCAAGGTGAAGATCCACTTTGCTTGTAGGAGAAGTGCCATGTAATCTGCAATCACAGCCCTAAGACTTGGCTCCATAAAGCTCTGTGGGATCATTACATCACTGCTTAGAGATATTTTTCTGAGGTTTTGTGTACCTGGAGCTAGTGAGTGAAGGAGGAACAATCCCTTTCTCACCAAATTTCATAGACACTTATGGTCTGATAGCTGAAGATGATGTGATCATTTCTTGTATCTTCTTATATTATTTACATTTAAATCCTATTTGACCACTCAACCCCCTACATGTAAATTCTTAGCTGTCTTTCCTATATACAAAGAGAGGGTGAACTCTCTGCTCTCAAAGTGTTTCATTGTCAAATCCTGGAGCTTCCTGGGGCTTCTTCAAGTACTCTTCTTTTAATTCTCAATTCTGACTCTCCTTTGCGTAATGGATTAAACCATATTTGTCTTTCCACTCACAAAAATTCCACAACTTCAGCATGTGATGTATTAATTTTGGATTATTCTGTTTATTCTTTGTAAAGTTCAGCATAAGGCTGTCAGATTTCATCTCTCTTTCTGAAGTTTTCCATTAATTTGTAGCTCATCATGCCTCTTCACTGGTTCACTAGTAAAACATAAGCCAATGTTCAGCACTCAAGCAAAATCAGCTTGGGCAGAGCTAATTTCCTTAGCCCAAACACAAAATTATGTATGATAACAAAAAATTTCTCCTTATAATTTTAAATTGAACTATTGGGATAAACAGAAAAAATATGCATTAAAATTGCTCACTCTGAAAACAACATCGTAAAATCCTCAGGATGTGTGTATGTTCCCTACTGTCTGCAGCATGTGTCTCTTCTAATTTTTCAAACAGAAGTCAAAGGAAGGTCCCTGAAGAACAGTTAAACACCCAGGAATTCAGTGTTAAAACAGCCTAGAATCATCCTCCATAACTTCCAAGTTCTTTCAGTAGTGTATAAAAGACAGAGCAGGTGCTTTCCTGCAAAATACACCAGTAAGTTTTTCATCCTAAGATAACCTAATTTGAAAACGTTTACTGAGAACCACATAGATAAGTAGAAAGAGCTTATTATTTTATTTTGCATTACATTCCTTAATTGCTCATCATGAGCTAAGAACACTGGCAACTAAAACCAGCATGTCATTACCTTGACCAAACAATCTCCCTAATGACAAATCAATTCTAGAAAAATGACAGCACAGCAATGACTGGGACCACATTTTTAATTAAATAAAAAGGATTTAATTTTAATTAAAAAAAACTTAGTATGAGACTACTATCATTCTGAACAGAAAAATATGAGTATACTGCTTCAACTAACCTTACTTTTTTTGACAAATTTTAATAAGCCACTTCAGTTTTATCTCTTACACTGATTGCATTATGAAAGGATTTGGTTGAACTGCATACCTTATTTATTAAAGTTGCTAATCTTGATAATGTCTCTTCTTCATAATATCTTTCTATTACTTCTTGTCTAATTGTTACCTAATAGTTATCAAAGTCTATCTAAGAGTAATAAGTTTCTGTAGCCACTTACCCAATAAAAGAGAAAATAATTGATGACATGAAAATGCTAGCAACTCATACGAATACTACTCCCTTTTCCATGTTGACATTGGATTAATGAATGGAAATGAATAAAGTTAGTGAGAAGTATATCAGCAGCATAAAACTTTCAATTATAACATACAAATAAACACTAGAGTAGATTCTTTGGGGAGATGGTGAAGCTGAGATTTTTAAAACAGTATATACTTCTCAGCCTGGCTTATATAGCTCACTTAAAGTACTTGCATTTGCATGAATCAACAGGATGATCTATATATGAGATACTCCTAAAATTTCCTTCTCCTATAGGAGAGGGCCTACAAACCATTGAACTCTTAGATAAGTGTCTGTGTGGATAAATTTATCTATAACTACTCTCACCGTACAGCAAGAGTGAATTCCTGAGATTCCTTGCTCTATTTGTTTGCAGCTGCTATCTCCTAAAATTACCCAACATTGCTTTTCACATTTGCTATCCACTTTCCTCAGACTCAGTTTTCAACAGCCCACCATCATCATGCATTTCCAGCTCCAACTACTCCTCCATCTCCATGGCTTTTATTATTCTCTTCTGTTGATACTGCCATCCAAATTTTAAAACTCCCCCTCATCTAACAGAATTATTTGAAAAAGTACCTATAACGAACAAAAATTAGAATGTTCTCCATCTATCCTCTTTGATTACAAATTAATATTTTTTCTTTTGTGTATCACTAAAGAGCTGAGCTCTAATTTTCTGTTTGATATGCATAACTGATTGCTCCAGACAATTTTGAATGTACTTTCCATATATTTCTTGCTAGCTTACATACTGTAACTCTAAAAAATCCAATGTTGTCCTATGAAATTTAGTCTAATTTCAACCATTCTAACTGAAAATTACAAGAGTACCAAATAATCTGGAGTGTAAAAATATTTAAGAGTTCATTCATCTGCCTGTCTTTTCTAGAATTCCCTCTTGTGATATTGTGATGAAAAATATCTGGCTACTCTCTAGTTTTACTGAGTAGAAATTAACTTCAGCCTAAGGTGTATTATTTGACTTTAACAACAGAGAATAATATAAATGAGCAACGGAAGTCAGAAGTATTGCAAAGTGGTAGAAAACTGACATAACATTACTGGATCAGCTTCGTTGGTCAGGCTATCCAATAGCAGGATCCAAACCTATTAGTGGCCCTAAAAAACCAGTCACATTGTGTTAATAGTAATTCTAAAGCAGTCCTAATAGACAGTTACACCAGGCAGGATATATTTTTTCCTACTTCAAATTAAGGTATAACATGAACCATTTAAATTCCTTCCAAAAATCTACACAAAATTAGAAGACATATTAGTCCCAAATGAATTGTCAGAATTTCAGACTCTCATTCCTCGTGAGGATCTCTCAGCCTTACCTACTCCATCAGTACAAGGGTTCTTTAAAGCACCTTGCTCAAATAATACCTAAGGCACATTTAGGGTACCTCAGGTCATGCAGCTCAGCTGCTCTCCTTCCAAACTGTGAGAGGTGTAGTAAATCCTTGCAACCTGTCACAAGGAAGCCCGTATTTGTACACTTGTTACACTTTACTAGCAATACTGAACAGGTGACTTGAAGTAAAAAAACCTTCCAACTACCAAGAGTAACTGTTTAATATCTTTGATCATACCCTGAGCATCACAGTACAGCTGTTTAAACCCTTCTGCCTTGAACCAGCTCTGGCCATAATCAAGGCCACATTCCCTCCTAGCATACATTAACACTTATAACAATCCCTTCTATCAGTTTCTCTTTTTTTTTTTTTTAACCTAGTCCCCTGAAGAATCTTTGTTGCATGTACCTCTTTTGAGTAAAACACATTACACAGTTCCTCTACCCATAAACTCCTCTGCTAAGGTTTAATTTCCACATCTATGTAACTGCAATGTAGTATATTTTCCTTCTTAGAAAAGCTTGTGTCACAGCTGTTGCAGCTGTGGGACCTGATGATTTACCCGCACTGTCTTAAGTGCAATTGCCTTATTCTTAAGGCAAAATGCTGACTCTATGAAAGACTCACTGAATAGCCATATTTACTTCCCAAAAGAATGGGAGAAGTTTAAACAAAGAAGAAATTAAGAAAATACTTAATACTTAGAAAAAAATCAGCTTGAAGCCTGACTGACAGTCTCACCCAGTGGCTTTTCTAAATGGGAAAGGCAAGGCCCTTTTTAGGCAGATTAATGACACTATGCCTTCCTTTTTCAGCAGTAACTTTATCTCCATTAACAAATGGAATAAGAAATTGCCTACAGCTGTAGCAGTTGCTCAAATCAATTATCAGAAGGCTGATATAAAAGTATTTTACATCAATATAGGAAGAGGATTATAGTAGTGTTAAAAATTAATACATAGTGGCCTTTTCTTCCCAACACCTCTCAAAATGGTTTGCACTGTAACATCCATCACCTTTTTATCCTGGCTGCTGTGCACGAGAGAACAGGCGTGTAGCTAAGCTTAAACACTGAGCTACTGGAAAGACAAAAGGACTGGTAATCCCATTTGTGCTGAGAGCAGGAAAAACTTCATGTTACTGTACAGATATATGTCTCACCCTGCTTAGAGTACTAAAAGAATTTTCCTTCATTGTAAAGGAAAAAAAAAAAGTAACTGCCATTATATGGACTCTAATAAAAAAAAATAAAATCCTAAGTAATACTAAGTAACACACATTCTTAGGGAAGCACAGTATCAGCGTGTGGGTGGCATGACAACAGCTGTAGAAATTACCTCCTTTTTTTGTACTAAGTTGAATATATATTGTATATTTTCATTAATTTACCTCCTTAAAAGTACACACTAAGAGCATATTTTCACTTTATATAATCCCATTTTCTATGACCATTTTTCAAATATCATAACATTTTATATTACAGGCCCTCCAAGTTAAATGTATACAATCAATAGTACCTATTCATCAAGATGAACATCATTTGAAATCTGTGCATTAATTCTGACACCAAGGAGCGCACAAAGTGTAACTCTGGAGCATACATTAAACGTTTCCACTGATCAACAGCACTAGAAAATTGTGTTCAGACACAAAGTTTCAAGTCACTTCCCAGACTGCTGTTTCATTATTTTATCAGGAAAAAATAGGATTAGAATCAAATCACATCTCATACCGTGCTGATGAAAGGTTCACTTGAATACATTTAAGAACATATGAATAATAAGTTGCTTAAAATGGTCACAATGTCATTTGTACAGGAAACTTCAAGCAGGGTTACAACTTTTCATATGAAATGTCACCATGTGTTTTGTAAATCAATACATTTTAAGTTATTTTATAAGTTAATTATCATTAAAAAAACCCAAAACTTGTTGCAGTTAAAATGCTTTCCAAATTCTGAATTTCAATAAATTATTATTTACAATCTTACCTCTTTTCACTGTCACCTGCTGCAGAAGTTGACAGCAGGGAAAGGTTTATCTTTCTGATACTACTGGCAGCACTCAGTCCTTGTCACAATAGGGTAGTTAATATATCCTTTCCTCCTCACAACTAGACCACACCAAAATTGTGCATCTAGTCATTAAACTACTGCAATATGCTGGAAATTTAAAATATATAGACCTGATACATATGTCCTATTCATTCTATAATAGCTTCACTAAAGTTAGTGATAAGCGTAATTTACATTCGCTCAAACTTTCTAATGTTATGTCTTTGTTTTTAATTCCATTTCATGCACTTAATGCTCTAGACTGCATTCAGTGTATACATCATTATGGTAAGCACATTGGCATGCACAGGCAATACAAGAATAGATTATAATTAATCCCATAGACAACCAAAAAAGGTGAAGTTGCATCATGCAATGAAACCAGCTTGGCCTGGGCTGCCATGCAGAAAAAAACCTACATCAATGAGTCTGCTGTACGGCTCCTAGGTAAGAGTTGATATGAAAGAGGTGAGTTATTTCAGCAATGAAGTCACAGGCTGAGAATGTTTATACTACTGTAAACAAAATACTGTACATAGCACCAGTATTACTCAGGGATGGGGGAGAAGATGTTTGGAAAGGACAAAAAGGATGAGAAAGAAGAAGAAGGAGGAGGAATTATAAATTACAGTAACCAGTCTGAAATCCAATCGGTTCTTTTAAATAAGCATTTTGTTATTTCATTCAAAATAATTTCACTTGAGCTTTCAAAGCAAACCTGAATTTTCAGTGTATTTTGAAGAAAAAAAGATGACATAATGAGATACAGAGATACAGAAAAATGTCCAATGTGTTCGATAATTGATGAATAACTAAAGATTACAAACACACAGATATGCAGAGGTGATTTTTTTCAATGCAGTGCACAGGATCCAAAAAACACAAGTTTCACTGATTTGAATGCATAATCAACCAAACTAAATGAACATGGATAGGATAAGGGATGCATTGATGTGAGTGATTTAGTTGGTCACCTTTTGCTGCTTTTCTAGTAAAAGAGATCTCTGCTGAATAAAGCAGGGCTTTTTCAGAACTTGTGTTGAATTGCCTTTACCTTACTCACCTTCACAGTTGCACTGAACATAACAGCGTGACGGGGATCACAGAGTGACCACCTAGCCTATTCTAAATCATGTACATTAGGCACACTACTGCATAGCCTGATTCCAGAGAGTTCAGAAACACATAATTAAGCAGGTAATTTATTTTATTGCAGCATTCACTTGAGCTGCTACATTGATGATTTTGTAACATTGTAACATATTATTATGTGTGTTCCATTACAAAAGGATTTTTTCCATGTTTATCCACGGGTACATTGTTTTCAAGCAATTTATCTTAATTACCCTTAAATGTATATTATCACTCTATTTTTAGCATAGTGCTCAAATATATAAACTAGTTTTGCAGGGTAGCAATCCACACAACATCAAAAAATACCTTTAACAAGAAAAATAAATTTCACTTACTGTATAAGGGTTTTAATGGAATCTATTGTTTCATTTGCAATACAATTGCTTTTGGTATTTTTAAATACACTAGTAGCTTTCTGAAATATGAATCTTTTTAGTAAGTTCTCAAAGAAATTTACATCAAAATAAAATCAAATAATTGACAGTAGAAGTAACTTTCTGGCCTCTTGAAATGTCTTAGAATATTTACAGAGAAACTGGTCAACATATTTTGAGTTTCACAGGTAAAAAAAAAATCAAAATTGTTCAGTCCAGATATAAAATTTCCAATTGTACTATTCTTATATAGTGAAATTCACATTCTTTCTCCAGACAAACTCTTCTAACCTTTTCACAGGGACAGACCTTGCAGCCAAGACTCATACCACTTTTAGCCACTTTGTTTAACAAGGCTAGTAGAATCTTTCATTAATTGCATATAAAACATGTGAATATTTGCTTGGGTGCACAGGTATGCACTTACAAACTGCTGCAAAGTGCATGCAAATGTTATCACCTGAGAAGAAGGTTACTGAGTCAAGAGCAAATAAAGCACTGCCGACAAAGCCAGAAACCTAGTAAATTGTTTAAGGCAAGCAGATTAGGACCCCAAAAATTTAGGAACTTACAGACTTCCAAAGTGTACCATTCAAATAGCTACTGTACAGTCAGTAATAGAAAATCTGGCACACACAGTGTGCACTGTGACATATATGTATGTATCACAGCACAAATGATACATATTATATATGTATGCTTCCCCATTGTTGTGGAAATAGAAGAATCTTTCGTATCTTACTTGACAAGCATTGACTCAGCAAAAGATGAAAAGCAGTTTTTAAATTTACTCTTAATAAAATCAACAAACCAGTAATCTTTAATTTAGTTATGACAGAGAAGTCCTCAAGATTCACACAGAACGCAAAGCTGATCTGATTTTTACAATCTCATCACTCTGAATACGACCATAACGATGTAAACACAAAAGGAGAAGAATCATATTCTTGGTATCTGCTGCTAAAGCAGCAGAGCATGACAGAAGCTACAAATGTAAGGGTCTCCAATGATCAGGTTACATTACAGTTTAACCTTAGCTCTTACTCAACAGTTTATTGTCCTGCAAAAGGTGATTTTTTGCTATAAAACCAGCTAGTCTTTGGAGATTCAACTATTAGGTTTAAGAAGAGATTCAGTCATCTGTTTTCAGATTGTTGCTAGGAACCAACCTCTTGTTAGAAAAGTCTCCCTGCTTCAGCTGGAGAGAAGCTATTGAAGTAATTTATTTCCTAACAATCTAAAATAGCAGGAGTTTCTCTCTTTTGGTGTAGCCAAAAGCCATAACAAACTTTACGCAGTTCATATAGATTATAAAATCTAATCATTATAAAGGATACTTTTTAAAATAAATACTAGGTATTTTTTTAAATAAATGACCAGAGCTATCAAATGTAACAAAATTTCTGGGATATTTAGCCCTGGAGTCAATTTCTTCCAACCCCTGAACATAAAACTCCTTTTAATAAACCAACTACTGGCAAAATTTAGTTTGACAAAACAGGGAATCCAATTCCTAGTTCTAGTTTTCTAGGTTTTGGTTTCACTTAACCAGGTAAACCAGTTAATAAGTTTAAGACTTATGAACTATTTGATTGAAGATGGCCATAAGCAAGTTCCTGGAACAACAGGGTGACTGGATTTATATCTATTAACCTGTGGTGATTTGAACAATTACATTGCCACTGCATTTTAGCTACAGAACCAAATGCATTGAAGTTTCAAATTTTCCCTAGGCAGCAAAGCTTATTCAGCTCACATCAGACATTCATGTTTATGACAGAGAGCTGGTTTAGAGAAAAAGCTTTCTTTCCCATGAACTAAGAGTGCCTTGAGACAAGCCTTGAGATATCATGCTGAAAGAGTACACAATGCATGTTCTTAGTCATCCTTTCACATCCAGGGTAGAAGAACACCAGCCTGTCCTGACTGCTGCAGCTGTTTACTTCACTTCTGTCCCCACCTCAAGCAAGCCCATTACTTTTCCTTTCCACAATTCACTCACTTCCCAGCCAGTTTTTCTCAAAGAAAGAAAAAAAACCAAACCCAGCCCCCACTATCTCCCTATATTCCTCCTATAAACACGGTTTAAGGACCACACAACAGTTTGCCCTGTCTGCCCAGGATTTTCTCTCTGTGATTCTATACTTGCAGCAGTTCCATGTAAGTGAATTAGCACAACAAATACTACCAGCTGCTTTGTTAAAGAACAGGCATAAACCTCTGGCATTACAGAATGTGTGTTTGGGATAAGATGCACAACCACCGCACATGTGTTGATTTTATAATTTATGGAATATACTACAGAAGGAAAAAATAAAAGATGAAAAGTTTTCCCAAAGTAAACATTGAAAAAGGGAATTACAAAAATAAGTTAAATCATTTCACATCCTCTGGAAGAACCATATCTACACAAACACTTAGCAAGGGTAGAGCATTGATACAACCAGGGAGCTTTGAGATGCTAAAGGAAAAAGAAGGACACAGCAAGTGATATCAGAATCCAGTGGCTTAACATCCAAATCTGGGTCTAGCCAAGGGCTTAGGGAAGCTCAGAAAAAAAGGTAAGAACTATAAGCTATAACTTATTCACATTTAGTTTCTACTAGAACATGGTTTAGTAGGATTCTATGTTGCTCACTGAAAACCTAAGGCAAAGAATGTTACCAAACATTCAAAACACCTTTAATCCCAAAGCGCTTGTCTACACAGAAACAAGAAGAAACAATGCTAAATACATTGGAGAAGGAAGGAAGAGTAGTGTCCCAGGACTTCTGGGAAAAGCAAGTGTAGATAATGCAGTAAGGACTGAAATGTAGACTTACTAATCTGGCACTGATGAGGACTGTAAAGACCATGTTTCTATTCAGTATCTGCTTATTACAGGAGCTCACTGCTATGATCATCAGCCACTAAATGAACGGGTATGACAGAAGATATGTCAGGATTGTGCTTTATGGAACAGTTGGATCCTTAAGTATTATTTCTAATGTTAGATTAGATCACAGACTTCAAGTTACAAACCACGTATGACAAATTTATGCACAGGATTACCGATGAGCATGTTTGTACCTCCACCATCTTACCAGTACTGCAAAGTCCTAGACATACTGGGCTGTGTGTAAAGCAATCATCGTTGTGGAAACCTGTGTAGGTAGGTCTATCTTCTATATGAGACTGCACAAAGATGTTTTGTAACAAAGCTGTCAAACTGCCAGGCCACACTTTGTCACCCAGAGAACCATTGACCCATCAGTACTGTAAATCTTGATGCACACTGAACAAAACTACTCTGGCCTTAGGAATTCTTGGCTGGCTTCTCTCCATTCTTGCTGCTTCTTCAGATGAACACAGACTGCTAGACCGAATATTCTGCAGTTCATTCAACCTCTTCTAGTAGCTTGCCAAGGCTTTAAGACGGGTTATATTCATATACACAACGGCAGAAAGATTCTGGAGGTTATAAATTATTGCAACTTCACTGACAGATATGCTTTTACACAAAGTCTGCTGGTGAATTACGGCCTTAAGAAAAACAAGTTGAAAGATGTGTTCCTGACTGATCAGGACACTACTTCAGTTCCATACCAGTAAATGCATACATATATGGAAAAACCTCTGTGCTTCCAGAAGTATCAAAATTTGCAGTTTCATATATTTTGAAAAACTATACAAGATCTGTTCAAGAAGTGTTTTTGTTTTGTATGTACATTTCTTCACTTTCCCAAAAGGCATTATTATTAATGTAGTTATTAAAAAAAAAAATTATCTACTTTAAACTGCCTCCTGTGACCGATTTTTGAGAAAAAACTAAGACAAGTTTTCATGCCAGCATTACCCTTCTGCATGTGCATCAAGGACCACTACAGTTAAAAATGTTTAACAATTTAATACTATATAAACGTGTAATTGAAGTGTCATTGACAATTAAATACAAGCACAGCCAAAATAATCCGTGCACCTGCAATGTATGGAAAGGAATGTTTTTCCTTTGATAAAGACTGGCCGTATGCCATAATTGGTTACATCTTTCTCTCTTATAAATAACATGAGCAGTTATAATGAGCAGCATAATTTTGTAGTATCAAAGTATATATTGTACAGTAATTAGGAATCAAAATATTTTGGGGTGTTTATTCAAATGCGTAATATTACTTTTATTCTGGATGAACAGCAAAGATTAAACACTTCATAAGAAAGAAATTACTATACTTTTTTATTCTAAAATAGTCTCTGTCTTTAGGATCTATGTATTTTAAAATCTAATTCTTTTCTGTCTAGTCATTTATTCTGAGTGGAACAGGCACAGATAAAAAGTTGAAGAGAAACAAATCAAAGACTCAAAGCCAATGTAGTTGTGAGGAGAATCAAACAGGGGAATACTTACTCTACTTAAAGTGCTTCAACGTTTTTTCCATTAATTACAGTTCAAGCTCATGATGTTCCTCTAAATTACATTACAGAAATATACATCACCCTAAGTGATTGATATACATTGCTCTAAGTCCTGCATTGCCTTCCAATCTATTGTAAGAAACCACAGGACATTGTCAACATGTACTCATGGACTAGTTTTTTGGATATTATGTTAGTATAACATCATGAGATTAGTAATCTACAGGATTGACAATTATCATGGCCAGTATTTTCTGTGAGGGATGTCTCTTTTTATTTTTTTCAATCTGCTTGACTAAGCTCAAATCTCTAGAGCAGAAGGTACACATTGCAACTCAATTTTCCTCATTTCTACTTCTTTTCTTTGTGAGGGGATGGATGACTGTCAGAAAGGTGGCGTGATAGTCTGATGCAGATTTTATTCACAAGTACACTCCAGCTAGATTGACTTGTATGGAAATTTTCACACATGTTAATAAGATCATAAATACATGTATGTTAGTCTTTCTGAAAACAAAAATGTATTAATAGTAAATACTTCATGCCTCAGGAGACATGTATGAAAAGTACAAATTTTACATATGATTTAAAATCTGAATTTGCTTATCTGAAATACATATTGAAGTGAATTTGAATTACATTAGAACGCAGACAAGTTTAGTCCAAATAAGATTGTAGCTAATTGCCCAAAATTTACTCTTCTGTTTCTCTAAGGCATCTTAAGGATGCAAAGGAATAGACAAGAATAGAGTTCATCAAGAGGTAGCCTGCATTCATTGGTTAGTATTAAAAACCTTCCAAAAATGTAAGTAAAACATATAAAACATACTTTTATGGTTTTTTTTTTTTTTTACCATGAAGAGACTTTATTTGTCACTTTTTCTGTTAAGGTAAAAAGCTCTCATTACAGGTTACTGCTCCTCCTTTTTTCTCCCACCACCATCACCTAGATTTGTTATAGATGCAATGACTTTAGCTGAAAATGAACTTGTGTCTAGGATGTGTCTCTTCACTTTTAATTCCTTTATGGACTGAAGGGATACTATTTTTCCAATGATTCACATACAGGAAATCACCACAAGATTTATTTCATTCTAAGCTAGATTATCTGACTACTTGAAGGGGAAATGAGTGGCAGGAAGTTGGAGGGAAAATTAGCTTGTATAAAAATTTCATGAAAGCTTTAAGGACTTTTAAAATATAATAAAACCCCAGAGAGTGTGGAAACAAATATTAATTTTTATCTGAACATTAAGATGCCCTTTCCAGGGAAAAAAAATGCTTTTGGTGACAGCACAAGGAAATGTACTTGAAGCATTCTTTCAGATGGTTTAAACATTTCCTATCAAACTTTATTAAATTCTTTCCTCTGATATTTTCTCTGAGAGTTACAAATAGATAAGTCTGACCAAGTCCTGTAGAGGAACAAACATAAAGCATATCTTATTCTTAGATGACACTTCAATATAACGTGACTTTCATTTCTAAGAACAGACATGAAAGTGAACAAGAACGTTTAGAAGAATTTACAATGAAGGCACTGAGGACACGCCCAAATCCTACTGAACATTCACTGCCACAATCCCCACACCGTATGGTTCCTTCCCATCTCATATGTGTTTCAGCAAACAAATGGCCAAATTCCCAGTTTCCTTTTATCTCTTGGGAATAAAGATCTAGCTGCATATCAACTTCATAGAACTAAGAGCTGTATTCAGATGGCAGCGCAGACAGCGAGAAAATGAGTCAGTTCTGCTCTCTCTTCAGCAGAAGGCTGCTTTGCCCATTGCTCAACCCAAAATTCTGGAGAGTGCACAAGCTATTGAGTCAGAGGAGGCAGAAGATGAACTCAAATAAACAAGGGAGGTACCACAGACCCCTTCCTACTCCCCACAATATTTTCAAGGGATGATGAGAGTAGAGGATAGATAGGTCTCATACCTCTCTCTAAATGCAAGAGAAGTCAATTCCTTTCTCTATTTTGTCACACAAGACCCTACTCAGCCTGTGTCATGCTTTCCACAGTGACAGCACACTACTGCAGGGGTAATACTGCCCTTGTCCCCTGCAGCAAAGCAACAACACTTTAGGAAGTGCAGAGGTACAGAGAGGAGACTGTCTCTATTAATAGTTCTTCTTGAGCTATGATTATGCTTCTCAACACTTGTCTTGTGAAACTGATATCCTGATCAACATTATCAGGACAGTGGTACCAGCACTTAGCATTTCCCAACTCCAGGTCCCCACCTGCTGTTTTTCTTCTGGTTATGAGTTTTAATTCTTCACCCAAACCAGTGGTTTGAAAGAGAAATAGGTATTTATTTAATAAACCATCACTGAATCCCTCTCCTCCTCTGCTAAAATATCTCTTCAAGATTTTATTTTGATTAGGAAAACGACTTAAATAAACAGCTATGCACCTGCATGGAATCTTAAGCCACATGCCATGAAGTTAATGCTCTGAATATTAATTTGCTTAGCAGGCCTGCTGTCATGCTAAGGTCTATTTCACATTTGATTGCATGGAAATGTTTTCATGGATAAATTTGTTTCTGTGCAACTGCTCCTTCATGAAAGGTTTTTTTAAAGTACTATATATGCATTTGTATGTACCTCACAGACTTTGCTTCATACTGTATCACCTACTTGGTATCCTCTGAGAATGCCAAAAAGTATATAACTCCAAAGACTGATTTTCAAGATGTTGAGAAAAAGCAATCTTCAGTGTAATGTCTGCCAATTTTTAGATCTGAAACTCAAGAGAATGAAATATCTGCCTTTAAATAAATGTTGTCACTCTGCCAAATATACTCCATTTCTTCCCTCCTATTTCTGTGGTATTTTACCACTAGCCTGTAGCTGTCTGCTTGTTTACTAGAATTTTGGATTTAATTTTCTGTTCTGTTTTCTCTAGGCACTCAGTCCTAGGGGTGAGGGGCATTTTTTGTCTGCGCACAGAAAAGAGGAAGGCTCCAAATGTTCACCAGGGACCAGCCTCTGAGTGAGGCACACATGATATTAGTGTAGTCTCCACAGACTTAGATCTCATGCAGGCAAGTAATTTATTTTCATTTACCTCCTGCCTGAGAGGTTATTTCACTGATTAATCTACACAGGCAGGTTCATTCCTGCCTCTCCAAACCCAATAAAACTGTTAGTGACACTCCTAATCAATACAAAAGAATTCCAATTTACGTTTCAACATTAGTCACTTACACGTAAAAATTCTCTTTCTCCATAAATCCAAGCTTTATATATGTAGCAACGAGAGTCAGAAAACTCCTTTCTGGTGTATTAATAAAACTCAACCACGTATCAGCCACTACTGAGCTTCAATGCAAAGCTTCCAAAAGGCTGTCAGTATTCTGTTTGCTGTTGTACCACTGGCTGGCATCATCCTATCCCAGCACCTTGGTTTCCATTTCCTGACAGATTATTTAGCTGACAAGTACAGGCTTTGCCTACAATGTGAAGTGTCTTGTGCTTCACAGCTCTATTGATTATGATAACTAAGAACAAATAATAAGAACAATCATTTCAACAATTCTTTCAATAGGGCTTGTCCCTCTCAATAGCAAAAATCAATGAGACAAAATAATTCCCATCAGTTGGTGCAGACTGCTTTGTGTTTTTTAAATTGTCCCCTGACTTTTCAACAAATATTTGAGAAAGACGAGATTTATAAGGATAGGCTGTAATGGTCTTCAAGCAGCTTAACAAAATAAGCAAAAGGCAATTTTGGCTGATTACCAAGATGACAGCAGGCATTCACTCCACCAGCTCAATCCCACTAACTAATGCAGTGTGCAAAATTGCACAGGTAAGGCCAGAGGGTTTGGGCAGGAGGGGGAGTTGGAGGTATAGAAGAGCCTTTTTCTGAACAAGGAAATAATGAAGAAATTCTAGTGACTGGAATTATAAAATTATACCTACATAACTCTATGTATCTGAAAAGAAAACCAGTCCACTAAGCATATAAAGTCTCAAAGAAAAAAAGGTGTTTTAATAATTTCTCAAAACTTCTGAGAGAATTTTTCAAGAGCAAGTAGAATAAAGCAAGATACACTGAAAGCATCCTTGTTAATATATTATATCCAGGTTTCATGCTCTCAACTTTACAAATAGGTAAATTTACTGATACTTAAATGTTCTTGTGAAACCCAGCTGCATAAATTGGGAGGGGAAGGGAGTAAATACATCTAATGCTCTGTGTGATCAGAATACATTTATTTGGCATTCAATATAAGCACCACACATAGTATTTTTATATTTAAGCAATCTTCTCTTGCAATTCACAGGCTTCATAATAGCTACAGGGCAGGTCTAACATTTAAGTGTTGAGAGGGGTTTAACCAAGTTAAAAATCACAGTTTTTTAAAATACAGTATAAAAGTGTTTAAATGCCATTTATGGCACCAATTAAAAATTTTGTGAGTTAACATGTCTATGTGGAGAAAGACACTTTTGATCAATCTGCTGGCAAATTTGTTCATATTTCCACCTCACAACATGACTTCTACCCCACCCACAATTCTGGGAGATTATTGTTTTAAATGAGTACTAAGCAACCATGATAGTGCTCTGTTGGCAGAGAAAATCATGGCTCTGGTGCCAGCTCTCAGAATGTTTGTCAGTTATGGCTTTGCAAATTTGCTCACATATAACACATATAACATCTGAACTACTTGAGAAGAAATTCCCAGATTTCTGACTGCAACCAAGTACTACTACATTAAAGGACTAATGCTTAATACAGACAGAAAAAGCATTGCCTCCTAAAAGTAGATTAAAAACTACAGATTCTTGCAAAATCAAGACTCCTAATGTCACACTATAAAGTCACTGGGATTCAGTGCTGCCTGCTATTCAGTTATCAAGACAAAATCTTAGAGAAATATTGTGTTGTATACAGGGAAAACAGACATTTAAAGCATTTAATCTTCCTATTTCGCCTATGTGAACCCAATTGTCTATGAAGAATTGACTATCAATGGGCTCACCTTCTGAATAAGACTCTTAGGCTTATATGGACCAATGAAAATCACTTTTTAATTTTTTTTTCTTGCACATACAAACTTTTACTATGAATGCCAAGGAATTTTTATGTATTATCATCTAAAGTAATTATGATTATTTCTTTATGTTAATTTTTATTTGCATGCAAAGGCCAGTTTTGCCAGCTAAAGCAAAAGCAAATGCAGAGCAAAAGCACCACCAGAGGATGCTCTTGAAAATCAAAGGGTGATCCTCATTAACATGCTTGCAAAATTCTTATTCCAAAACTGACATTCCCACTTTCGTCAATATAAGTCCTGCATAATATCTTTTTCTTCCCCGTTCATTTGTCCCTACCAACTCAAGCATTTTCAGAAGTTAACGAAAGGAGCAAAGAGAAGAAGAAACCAAGTCTACCAGCAAATACGAGTTCAATTTTGGGGAGAGGTGACTAGTGATGTTACAGCACTGTTTGATGGGGCCTTCAGCCTTTGCTAATGATAACCCCAATTGTGCTCTTGCCAAAATCTAATTTGCCTTTCCCTTCTGCACAAAAAAAGGAAAGTGAGATAGCTTCTCTCTTTTCCTTGTCAGGAAATACACAGCCTGAGGACACCAGCTTCACTTGGTGGCAGGTTTTACCTACAGTTTAAACGTATGCTTAAAGAATGAATTAACAGCAAACTGGAGAGGAAGATAGATTACACCACTTAATAGAAAGTTTGGATTGACTGTTTCAAACGAAGCAATTATTTTAAGCTGTCCTTGATTTGTGAATACTCCAAAATTCATTTTTAACTCCTTTCTGCAAGCAAGGCTCCTCAGATTCTCTAACAAATCTCAGGCAGAGCACTCTGGTGCCTCTTCACAAGTTCAATTTTAAACTGATCACCAGATTTTGAAACAGAAGCTCATTTTTTCCGCCACCTCTCTCAGCTAAGATGACTGGAAATTGCTGCCAAGCTCTCGGGGAATTTAATGTAGCTTTTATTTTATTTACTTTCAGTACCACTGAGGAGTGACTTTCCAATGCCATTCCCTCTAAGACTGTGTTATAAATGCATCAGAAGCAAAGTTAAAATCAAACAATTTATTTTTACAAATCCCAAAATCAATTTTAAAATATCCACAACCATGTTGAAATAGCCACAATCAATAGGAGCAACACCAGTGTTGGGTGGCGGCAGGATCCAGCAGCAACAGCCTGTTCCACAACCTCCACACCTTTGTGTCCCAGAGCCTGGGTTTGATGGAGTTTTTCTGCCCGGACGCCAGTTTATTGTGATTTCCTGTTCAAGATACATATTCATACTTTTTCTCTTGCTGATTTAGTTTAGGATTTGTTTCTCTGAGCAGATTTCTGGGAACCAGACGCCTGGAGTGATGTGATCAGTTTTCTTGCCCACCTTCCTAGATTGGTATCAGGCGTTGATTGCTCAGTTGAAGAGCCCTCTCCAGTCTGGCCAGGCCCTTTCTGTCGCAAATTCTGACCTTATCGAGAAATTATACTATGGGAACAGCCCTGTTGCAACCACTAAAGCCAGAGTTTGCAACACAGCCTTTGGTTTATAACATAAAATATCCTGGATATATTTGATACACGAATTTATACACCACCCATTATCACAGCTGTTTTGTGCAAGGCCCAGGCATGGAGGGACACTCTGCTGGGCCGCCCCAGGAGCACCATGGCACCGCGGCCATGAGGGCACAGCGGGGAACTGCGGGGACCAGAGGGACAGAGCTGGCCACTGCCACCTCACCGGGCTGGCCACTGCTGCCAGGAATGGCCCCTGATCCGCAGGGAAAGGGCACGGCAGGAGGGACAGCGGGGTGAGCACCACTGAAGCCAGGGGACATGGCTGGGGCAGGGCCAAGGCTCCGAGCAGCCTCTCAGGGCCAGCAACACCCGCAATGCCAGAACACCATTCCTTCTAGCCTAAACGTGCCAAGTGAATATTTAACCTGGTGGAAAATTTTAATGGCTGACAGGCATTTTTTTTTTTGGATGGAAATATTGTCACAGGCTTATGTATAGAAAGTTGGCCAGGAGCTGCAAGATTAAAAATTGCTGCTTTTACTTTTAAGTAAATGCTGCGAAGTATTATTTGTGAAATTGATTTCTTAATCTCTCCTCCCCAGTAAGTGCTCTCTGAATTGACTTCCACACTAAAAATTAATTTGCAGGGCTTTGAGCAGTGAAAAAAAGGACAACAAAAACATAACATTATGGCTCTTACATTAAGGACATAAATGAGGTGGAACAAACTCAATATGAGCATTTGTGTTATTTTATTTTTTAATCACTATCAAGTGTTATTTTCCTTTAAAGAAAAAAGTAATTACAAAAACGTGTAACATTAAGATAATGCCATTGCTACGACACCCTCTACACATTCTGAAGGCATGGGGAAACACACACCTGTCATCACCACAGATAAAAACTAACAGAACAGTGGGATTGCATTTTCCTGATCTATTCTGTAATAAAAAGTTACCTTGCTCTATTCCAGAGAAAGTCCACAAATACAGCAATATAATTCTCCTGTAGTTTGGACAGGAGTTCATCTTTGCAAAATGCAGTTGTACAAATATTAGGAAAGAGTATCCCAAAATTAGAAGACAACAATAATACGAAAGAAAGTAAAGGTAAGGTTCCAAATGGTACTTTCATAACAGAGAAAAACAACATGAATATATTTAGGAATAAAATATTCTGAACTCAGTTTAAGAAAGTCTGAAATTACTGCTAGGCTGCAGAAATAGTCATGGTTTTCTTGGGGGGAACATTGAAAAAACATCATAGGTCCACTGCTTGCTTGCTACATAGAAAATAAAAACTATTTCATAACAATGGTGGTTCAACAGATCTAAATACTAGCATCAAATTCAGGAAAACTAAAATTTAACACAAAGTTGCAGAAAAGCATACAGATTTTCAGTTGTATATTTCGATTTTTTTTTTTTTTATTAGCAACTTAGTTTGTGAGTCTGGATAGAATCTAATGTAGGTTAACCTCTAAATAGCAAGCTTTGGAATGAAACCTATGGAAACCAACTTTTTGGCTATGTTTCTTGAAATACCTTCAGCTCTAAGCCCAAAGAGAAGTCTAACTTTCAACTACCCATTCTTACTAGCATAATCCTACTTTTAGAGTCAAACACATCATTATCAACATCTGTTAGCAGAAATCAGTTACGAAGAGATCAGCCAATGCTTGGGGCATCTCTTCTATCAACGTTTTCCCTTATTTTACATACATACATTTTGCACACCAGGATTGCATGGAAGCATGGAGTGTGATATTACATCACAATGATAGCTTACTGTAAGAGGAATAACTGAGTTCTCTTTTCATAATCACGTTCTCGGTGCCAGCCAGTGAGCTAATGGGAAGCCTGAAAGCCTCCCTAAGAATGAAAATACTCACATCACTGTTATTACAGTAAACAACTTTGCTACAAACCCAAAGCTTTGAAGGTCTCACTGTAAAACATCTGCCCTTAATTCAGCAGTTGAAAATCCTTTGACCCTACACACAAACCTCTCAGTCAACCTTGTCAAGTTACCTATATTTTGACACTCTGCAGAGTCTAATAGAGATTTCCAAGCCTGCCATGTAATGCAATCCAAGCTGTTGGCAGCTACTATTGACTTCACATTCCATGTCTTTCTGATCTCTGCTACTAACAATACTTAGTCAACAGATGCCATCATATGTAATTGTCAAGAAGAGCCAAGGCATGTATTGTTCAGTTCACAGATTTCCTTCCAAAGATAGACAGTATGTACATTATGCAGGCAGGCCCATTATAACCATTCAGACACTGTTAAATGCACTGGTTGCTCTGTAAGTTTGCTTCAGTGTTCACTTTTAAAACAAACTGATGCAAGTTAACACCCTCTGTGTGGAAAGAGGATTTGATTGAAAAAGAAAAAAAAAAAAAGAAAAAAGCCCCTAAAATGGACCGCTGTTCCTTCCTATCTGCCCACGAGCAGATCACAAGTCTTTGGCAGCTGGAGAACATGATCTCTTACATCCCTGGCTAGACTCTTTGGCAGCTTAACTATAGTGTTAACATTAAAGCACCGAGGCTCATGGCAAACTGTGAAATCCCCTATGTGCTACTCTATAGCACTTGCACATGTATAAGAAAATGTTCCAGTATGGCTTCCAGACCACAAACGCTGAACTTCAAGAAAGTGGGTGTTTGCAGAATGAAAACATCTGTGTGCCCTGCCCAAATACATATCAAATGCATGGAAATTCTGTTTCATTTTAAAAAAATAATGCTATCTAATCCTGTTATGAATAGAAATGTACACAGTTATCTGGTCAGCTGCATTCAGATCAATTGATATGGTCTTTTCAGAAAAGTAGGAGTACTCTAGTCAGATAATAAAAAATATATTCTTACTAGAGCAAAATTATCCCACTATTCCCCCACATCAGAATTATTCCACTCTCCAACACAATGAGAAGACAAAATTTTTAGAGGCTACATCAGCTGAAAGGAACAATTCATAAATAAACTCTAGTTTATAGTGCGCTACACAATTAATTACTTGCTGATTTTCGGATATAATTTATCAAAAGTAAACAATACTGAGAAACTGAGGAACAGTACTTATTTTACAGAGGTAGTCTTTTCACAAGGACTTATCTAAATAAAGACTTTTCAGTCTCAAAATTATTGAACAATATTATTATTATTAATTATTGAAAAACAGTTATTAATCTTATTTTAAACTATATACACTTTACATAGAAACGTAAACTTTACATGGCACTGCACAAAGAAAAAGACTTAAGGAAACTGCCATGTTAAACAAGGATTCGGGAACGTGCAGTAAGAGGGATTCATGTTTCCATCAGTGTTGCTGAAAGCAGTAAAGCACAAAGAAGAACGCTAAGAAAATATAGGGGTTGGGGTTTTTTGGTTGGTTTTTTGGGGTTTTTCTCTTTTTTTACATATTGGATAAGATTTCAGAAGCCTACGACTCAATTAAGCTGGAAGTTACTTCAAGGGATTAAACATATCCCTTTTATTTGTAAAAAAATAATGCTATCAAATGCTTTTGAAAAAAGGGCCACTTAGTTCAGATTTAGACAGGTGCCATTTTGTAAAGAATAAGAGGCATTAAAAATAGAACACTCAAAACTACACAGCTTGTAAAATAACAAAAAATAAAACCCATTCAGATCAGTACTTTAGCCAGCAGGTAGATCTACAGTACCATGTTCTCAGTACAAATCTGCTCATTAACTATATATATATCTCGTATATCATTTCCTATGCTGACAGCTGCTATAAAAATTCTTGTAAAAAGCCCCTAAGTACAGCAGATTTGACTCCCAACTACATTGTTATGCTGCTTATATTAGGAGGGGAGAGATAAAAAGTATCAGCATGAACTTTCAGGTCTTACAGCTCTGAAAAATTTAGTTTCTATTCTTGTTACTCATGACAGCACTGAAATTGCATCTGCCAGAGTGATTACATGTTTTTACTGAATTGCTTTAAAGCCTGGGTGCAGGCACACATGCACCAGGGTTCACTTAAGGTTCCCATTCTTCTTGCAAGTGACCACATCAAAGCTTTTGTCTATAACCAATTTTCTTTTGCTCTGAAATGGTAAATATTCTCCAGTATTAAAAAAGCATAACAGAACTAATTTGATTACTCATGCATGTATGCATTCTAGTCACCAATTAAATATCTTCTGACTGCTTCAAATATTTCTTCACAAAGCTCCAGACAGCTTAAAATTAAACTCAACTGGGAGAAATGGATCACCTGTGTGATGTGATGTGATGCAGGGATCACTTTCCTTCATGTGGGTAGTGCTAGGGAACAGTAGGAAAAGCTGGAAAACCAGAAGAAATGTCAGAACATAAGATCAGTGAAGCAGTCTGGGAAAGACAGTGACAATGAAAACACCTTATTGGAAAACACTGGGAGGTGCTGGGCCAGTTTGGGCCATTTGACATCCAACCCTGGTCTCTATAGCCTGCTTCTCCTGTAGCATACCCTAAATTAAGTGGATCCTTAAGGACAAGGATATTATCTGATTCCTCAACTCTTTTAACCATTTTTCTTTCCTTTTTCCTGTTACAAAATATGTAGCCCAAGACAACAGGAAATACCTGAGAAGTGAAAAACCTAAAGGAAAAATAGTGGATTTCTCTTCAAGCCCTTTTTCTCCCTCACTTGCATTGTAATGGTCAATTTTTTGTAGTGTTAATGAAGAAAGAGAAAAAATGATGCATTACTGACTATGGGTTTTTTTGAAAGTGACAAGACACATAAAAATGAAATAGAGTTAAAAAGGAGATCTTCTCCAGGTAAGAAATATTATATTGATTGAAATGTGAGAGTACAACTTAATAATCTAAACTGGCAAACCCCTACAAATTTTTGTAGCTATCTCACAGCTTAGGGGAAAAAAAACCCTACCATGAAATTCAATTGGGTCCTGACCGAAAACCTCAAAGGAAAACAAAGGTTAAGTACTGTCAACATCATGTAAAACCAAAACTAAATCAACTTTTTTAATAGCTGTCCATTCTCTTTACAAACTAACAGTTAATTCTTTTTCTAAATCATGTCTAACCTTATACTTAGTTTCCTCAGCTGGTAGTTTGCATTATATATAAAGTACTCCTGCAAATTCTGTGCAAAGACGTTGTGAAAAACAAAGAAATCAATTAGCTAAATAATTAAGCAAAACAGTTTATAACAGTTTATAAGCCTCTGTGTTATGCCTATAAAGCTTAAATTTCCTAATAACACACATTTTGGGAGGTTTTGTTTTGCCTGGGAAAATTAAAGTCTTTTTTAAACCTGGAACAAAATGTTCCTCTAACATACCTACTGATTCTAGGTGTCTGAGCACTCCCAGTTTATAAAGACTAGAGATCAGTCCTTCTGATGTTTTCCTAGCACAATCTCTTTCCTCTGGGTTGCCATTAACCCTGCCCTGCCTGATGGCACCTCCCATGATTTTGGCTAGAGCACAGAGCACTCCAAGAACTAAAGATGAGACAATATCACAGTTTTGGATCTGGATGCTCCAAATCCATCAAGCATATGTATTGAGACGTATGAAGATGACAAATCATTATTGCACTTTTATAAATACCAATTCAGCATTTCTATAACAGCAGCAGCACGCTGTGGTGCACTAACTAGCCCCAGGAGACATGGTAACAACTCTGGCTAGTAAAAGAAAATTACCACAGCTCACTTATCAAAGCTTGTATAAATGCTGTAGGCCTGGCAAGATTTTTTTTTTTTGTCTTCTGATGCTACTACTAACACAGATGAGTTTTGTGTAGTTTTGCTATACTGTAAATTAAGTTTAGTAAAGATAAGGATAGCACTGACAAGAATAATTAAAATTTTTTTACATCAAAATTGATTAATTTCAGCTCTGTTTAAATTCACTTAAGAAAATAAGCAGCACAGATTTTTGCTTTATACAGTGGTCAATTGACTAGGAAGAACCCAAAAATTACTTAATCACCATAACTTTAATGTACAGAACAGGTACAGCCTGTCTATAACATCAACAGTGTCTCTAACACCTGAAATCAAAGGACTCCCTAGAGAATTGTGGTAACTGTAAGAAATAGCAAAACTCTATGACAGAAAATATTCTCTATGAAAGAGTACAAATAAATGTACCTAATGAACTCACTTTATGTATCAGCATGTCAAGTTAACATTGATTTCCTAACCTGTCATATTAGCAAGTTTCAAGTAGTAAACAAAGAACTGGTAAGGAGGGGTTGCTGTTCTTTTCTCAGGTAGTGCAAAGATGTGTAATTCTCACACTGACAATACACTAATTAACAGACATAAATACTGACAATACATAAATTAACAGACAATATACCACTTAATCCTCTTAAACTGTGATTAATATTATACATATGCATCCCCTTTTAAATAGCTTTTGTTCTCTTACTTTGTGGCCAAACTATGGATGGATGTATTTGCCTGAATACAATGGCCTAAATTTCTGCTCTTCCTCCATCTGTTTATGTGCATCTCTGATAGTTTTGCATTTCTCATACAGAACATGTTAGGGCTTAGCTTGTTCCTGTTGCACCTACCGTGTTACTGTTGATCTTTCCACTCAACCATTTATTTTTAGACACATGGATTTAAATAATTTATTTCTGTCTATAAGGTATTACATTGCTGTCTTTGAACTGACTGAATATATGTTAGAGAATCCCTTATGAGTTACATAATGATCATGTAATGTTTACATCATGATTCCCTTTCCATGTTGTTCGAGATCAGTAAGTTCAGGTGGTCTCCCTTTGTGTTAACAGACACCAGTCTCCTGAATTACACTGAGGTCCAGATAGAGTTTATTTCATTCCACTAGCATTTGATGTAAAAACCTACATCAGATGCTGAGTGGGGGTTGGAAAAGATCTGGCAGCTGGCATGAGTGGGAGTAAGCAGCCTAAGGACAGCGTGCAAAATGCAGCAATGAATGACACTTCCATTTTTATCAGAAACTGAACCTGGGTTTGCTAAAGAATCTGATCTGCTGCTTAAAATTGTATTTCTCACCTGCAATTCTTTCTTATTGCCACTTTCAGCACTGCTGTGAATTGGAATTCAATACAAATGGGGCTCATTAATATCTGAAAAAGGAGGGCAAGTTCTCACCCTAAAGAGTTTCATTATTCTTAGACTGAAGTCTGAATCTGATTTAGAGCTGAGTAGCTCTGCACCTTCTTTGCTTTACTCATGTTCAGTGACTACCTAGAGAACGCATGAGATTTTAAACACATACATTCATGTGCATACACTCAAATCTAGAGAAAAGAAAGTATGTATTATATGCTGAAGTCTCCAACGAAAAAAAGCCAGAATCACCACTAGAATCATTAATGTATATTTTGTATTTCAAAGAATAATACTTTTAAGTAGAATAACACATAGATATTAAAGACCTATCAAATAAACCTGCTAAAGGGAGAAGAATCTCTACTAGGCAAAGATCTGTTTATGTAGTATATAGCATTGGGCCTTTAAAGATGCCAATAATCCTCAAATCCTATTGATTAGAATACAATCAGAACCATAAAATATTCCTTTTGTATTACTGGAAGGAGCTTTGCAGATAAAAGTTTGGGTTCTGTGTCTGTGATTAATATATAGATAACTAATTAAGGGAATAATATCTTGTAATTCAAAACATTAACACTTAACTATGATGAGCAGGTATCAAAGTTACTTGCCTATTACTCCAAGGTCCTGTTGCTTTAGAAGGACCTTTAGTTAATGTATCTTAAAAACATGAAGAAATAAATATGTTTGGCAAGAACCTAAATACAACTGAGTGTAGATCTTGCTTTTGCACCTGTGGGTCCTGATCTGAACAATTTCCAGCTAGAGTTGTCTTCTCATTATCTTCTGTATGTAGCATTTCTCCTCAGGACAGATTGCTGCAATTCCATATTGAAAGTAATTCTTTAATATAAAAATAATTTATCAAAGATGTCCCATTAAAAGTAATTCCACTTCTATTCCTGTTATGAAAAGTGGAAAAGACAGAGGGCAATCCACAACATGACCACTGGGGGTCATGCATTTTACACAAATATTACAGTATCGTAAAGTATTTACTGGTTTTTAGTAGGAATATTATTTTAACAGAACTAATAATTTCCAAATATAAGAACACTCAAATATTAATATTCAGAGATAATAAACACTTGTGTTCTCTAATTTAAAATTATGAATGGGAAAAATTAATACTACATTCTTTGAAGATATAGCCACAATAATATCAAGAAACTGAAAACGACAAACACATTTAACATCTACACAGAAAAAAAACTACTTAAAAAAAACCAGAGCAACACCTTTTCCAGATTTCCTATTACATTTGTAAGGGGACTAAGAGGAAGTTGTAACATCAGACACACATGATGAAAAATGAAACACTGTGAACTCTGATTTACCTACTATGTTTTGCTTCTATCAGATGGTCAACAGTACTTCTAAACACTAGACCTGGAAATCTCAATGAAAACAGACCTGAATGCTAACCCTGAGAGAAAACAAAACATTTGATTCACTAAACTGTCTGTGCTAAATAAAACTCAATACAATCCTTAGAAGCATAAATCCCATATACCTGGCTTGACAGTCAACCATAAACATGACTGAAAAATCGAACTGCTGTTTAAAAATAAAACAAATGTAACATGCTCACCAAAGACTGAAAAATTTTAAACTATGAAAATAGATATTAGATACCTGCATCTAACATCTAAAATGTTTACAACTTCAGGAAGTAGCTAATTTTATCTTACATATAAGCTTTATTTATATACATATTTACATATATTCAGTTAAGAAAATGAAGCACACTTAATCTGTGGGCTTTTTCAGTATGAAATTATCAGTCATACATTGACAATAAATGATGTTTATTTCATTTTTCCAGTGAAACACTAAATGTAGTTGCCTACTTGACAAACAGTATCTGTACATGCAAACAGATCACTAGATACACTTATTAAAATTGAATTTCAAAACTTTAAGATTTTGTCCAGCATAATAGTTCCACTAGATATTTTGGCTGCTAATTTTTGATCAAAAAATCATATGCTTCCAGAAAAAGACCAGGTCTCCACTCCAGTTTATATTCTGGCTCTTTACTAGTTCCAGTTTATTACTTTTCATTCTCTCCCAGGCATACTTATTTTCCTATAGGGACACTAATTACTATTATGAGCACACAAACAAATTCAGTATAAAGATAATAACACACTTTTTTAAAAAATCACCTCACTAAAATTATAGAGTTTATAAACTATACTAACAGATTTACTCCCACATAAGCACAATAAACCTAATGAGCAGTGGCACAAACACAAAAAGAAGCCCAATCAACTACATACAACCCACAGCCTTAAGACTACTCCTCTCTCTCCCATCTTCCACATTCCAAAATTACTTTTGCTACAGATTGAGGTTGGGGTGGTTTTTTTTGTTTTTTTTGACTCATCTATAAGCTCTGAAATCTCAACAGGCCTTTTAGACTTGGCAAGATAATTTTTTCCTTTGCCAAAGGAGGAGGAAGTTCATACAGTAATATCACCAAAAATCAAATGTGGATATTTTATAGTGGGAAGAATCACTCCCTCCCTTTCTTTACATTTCCTGGCATGCTTGGCATGATCATTTTCATTGCTCTTAGTCAATTAAGCTGAGTTGCTCATTTTAGAAGGAATTTTTTTTAAAATTTGCTTTAGGAGCAAATAATTTCCACTGGGGGAAAAAAAAATTAAAACCAACCTCTATCTTCTGTATAAGGTATCTTTAACAATAAAAATCATCCAAACATCCCAAATGCTTCTTAAATTCTTGGTTTAATGATAACAAATAATGCCTCAGCAGCATTTCCTCTTTTAATAATTGTTTTGGGAATGCTACAGCCTCATACTAAATCTCATAATAAAACCATGATGCATATCTTTTTGTCCACCAAGTTATTACTATGCCTTCTAAACCTGTATCACAATCAGCCAATTCATTTATTTTTGGAAAATGGAGATCATGAATATGAACTGCACCAAGAACAAGTGAAAAAGCAGCAATCACCATAAAAAGAAATTGTACCTGACAGGATTCCTTTTCTATAACGTGGAAACCATGTGATGTTTGATAAAGAAATTAGAAAGGAAGAAAGAGAAAGGTTGCTTAATCTGGATTTAAATTATATGCCTTGCCCCTACATTTATCATAGTGCAAATCTGTTTACATTTACAGTACTCTAAAAAGACACGGAACAAAGTCAGAATTCAGATGTCTTCAAAACACTTTGCTTGGTGTAGATACAATTTGCCAGAGTTTAGAATTACAATGAGTGAAAAAAATATTTCACAGAATAAGGATCTAACCAAATGCCATTGAGTGGCTAATTGAAGAAGAGCTGCCCTTCTGAGCTGCCCTAACTTGTCAAGTGTCCTGGGAAGCTCACCTTCAGTAAATGGCATCTTTTGCAAGCACCAATGTATGAGCCAGTGGCCACAAAAGACATTACAACCTATAAGTAAATACTTATTATTTACTTAAAGTAAAAAGTGATAGCCATATTTGGGATAGGTAAGATGAGGTTCTTATTCCCTCTTCTTACCAATGTACCTCATGTAAATTATTTTATCTATTAGTTTTGCAGGTGACATATGCCTGACATTGCTGAAATCAGGAAAACTTAAATCTCTTTTTACTTGATAAAAAAAGGAAGTAGTCATTACTCATTTTTCAAAAACCAAGACACTTCAGATAGTCAAGGTCACAGACTTACGTGACTAATTCTAAAGTTAGTCAGAGAGTAAAGTGAGGCAGAGAATAGAGGATGATTAAAAGTAATGAGACCTCAGAAGGAGAAAACAAATCCCATCAAAATCATGTCCAAATTAGTATTTTTGACAAAGAAATGCAAAATGAAACCAATTGAATAAAAAAGGGGAAGATGGGAGACACAGTGCAACATCTGGCAGAACCAATAAACACTGCAGTTTTTCAGGAAATACACGTTTGTCACACACATTTCTCTCAAGCCACTCTTCAAGACATCAGAAAAACGTTTTTTCTGTCCTACTTCCTACCATATCAAATACTGCAATATAAGAAAGATATTAAGCTATAGAGTCCAAAGGAGGGGAACAAAGATGGTGAAGGGCTTGAAGGGAAGCCATGTGAGGAGCAGCTCAGGTCACTGGGTCTGTTCAGCCTGGGCAGGAGGAGACTGAGGAGAGACCTCAGTGCAGTTACAACTCCCTAACGAAGGCAAGAGGAGAGACAGGCACTGATCTCCTCTATGTGACCAGGGACAGGGCCCAAGGGAATGGCCTGAAGCTGAGTCAGGGAGGTTTAGGTTGGATATCAGGAAATGGTTCTTGACCAGAGGGTGTTTGGGCACTGGAACAGCTCCCCAGGGCAGTGGTGACAGCAGCAGCCTGACAGAGCTCAAGCAGCATTTGGACAATGCTCTCAAGCACATGGTGTGACTCTTGGGGATGATTCTGTGGAAGGCCAGGAACTGCACTCGATCTTTGTGGGTCCCTTCCAGCTCAGCACAGTCTGAGATTCTGTGATTATTGTTTGTAATGCAGTACCTCACGTGACAGTAATTAGTGCCTGATGGTGCTGCCTTACTGCATAGTACTCACAGCAAGATCTGAAATACTTCTATACTTCTTTTGAATTCATTTTCTTAACAACAAAAACCAAAGAAAGTTCCAAATCCTCTCCCCCGACCCCCCAAAAAAGGAAGCAATGCCTGATATGCATGCAGTGCCATGAGGAGGAATAGAAAATAGACTCCCTACAGTTCTTGGGAAGTCCCAGCCTCACGAGTGCCTGAGTAACCAGAGGAAGGGAACTTTGGCTTCACTGACTAACATCAAGATGTTTCAGTGATGTTTTTGTTGTTGTTCTCCTTTTTAGTCTAAATATAAAAAACCCCAACAATAATTATTTCTGTATTGATATGAATTAATTTCCTAATTACTGCATACCTTTTTCCATTTTGTGTATTTCATCCAGCAATATCAAACTATAGAAATAAATTAGTCTCACGATAAGCTCTCACTGCATTACAGAAATTAAAACAGAGAGAAGAGGTTTTCTCCTGGCATACAAGTCATCACAGAATATAATTTGGGATATAGATCAGTGAATATAAACCATATTGTTTAGGAAACTTTTGCTGTGTGGGTTGCTTTTTGGGGGGTGGGTTTTTGGCTGTTAGGGTTTTTTTGTCCAAACACTGTTGCTAAGACACAGGGTTGTGAACAGTGACAGGATATATTTTCCAGGACATAAATGGCAATGAGTCTATATTCCATTTAAACTACTGAATGCCTTAAGCAGGAGGGAGGTACTTGTCTCTGCTTTCTGTCAACTTAGTATTTTAAACAAAGATGTGTAGGATTAGTGGGTTTTGAAATGGAGTTAAAGAATTTTTTTAATGCAGTGGTACACTTTTCAGGTAGGTATGGTTGCACTGAAACACTAATAAAATACAGATGGAATGAATATTTCTCAAAACAGACTACAAAATGTAATTATTAAAAAAAAAACTGATGTCATATGCATTTCTGTAATAGACTACAACCCCAGAACTTGGATTTATTTTATTCTTTTATCATTTCTATTTACAAGCTTCTACAAGCAGTAACAAACTAACGCTACTGCTGTGAAAATGTCCAGAAAAAACAAAAACACACATTTTTTGTTCTATTCATCAAAGACTTTTTTTCTTAATATTCCGTACATCACAGGAGCTGTGAGAAAAACTGGAAGAACAAAGAGAATATATGAGCCACTACAGCAAAGTACTGTGCTGATCTATGTGCACAAATTATTCAGATCCATTCACGTTTTAAGAACTCATTCTCAGAATGGTTATTTCTATCCAGACAGACAAAAATACAATATTATGCAATATATGCTAACCAGCACATATAATATGTGAGCATGAATACAGCTATTGCTGAAGACAGGTTTCACCAGTTGGAAAGAAATTAAATTCTGGGCATCAGTTCAAATAATACATAGCTTCTGCAATGCTAACTGAAGGAAAAGTTTTCTTCATGACTAATAGCATGATATTATTTTTGTATCGACTAAATGGGCAGCAGTAAAAACAGCACTACATTAATTTGGCCTTTCATAAATAACTATCATGCTTTTCATAAATAGCCAGAGGAGAATAAGAAAATGCAGGTATTCGCTGAAATGAAGCACTCAAAAATCACTGAAAATTTAATGTCCAATAGTACCCAATATGGACTGCAAAATACTTGAACAGAAATACCAGATATAAAATAAAACTACCAAAGAGTTCAGGGTGAAAAAAAAAAAAAAACCCCTAAACCCCACACCTCACCAAACTGCTACAATTGGTCAGTCTAACACCTTGTACTATTTTAAAAAACTGAAAATGATCTTGTTAAATTAATACAAAAAAGGGGCATTAAAATGTGATTTTAACATGCCTAGAAATACCTCAACAAAATGTTAGTGAAAAGATCACTAACAAGGAAAAAAAAAGAGGTAAATGGAAAATAAAAACAAGGATTTAGATTGAAAGCTAAGACATGTTTTTAAAACAAGGTACTTAACCACTCAAGTAGTTCTCCAGACAAATGAAAAACTTTGTAAAACTCTTTAGTTCATTAGACTAAAATGAAGTCTAAACACCTTTCTGATCAGAAGATATTTGTTTAAAGTAAAATACTGTATAAACTGTTATACTAAAAAATGTGAGAGAATGACCAGAATAGGCCCTTTGGCTTAAATTCCAGAACCAGTGGTATTTCGCAATCTCATTTAGCCTTTTCCCCAGTCTACAACCACAAGAATTTTAAAAATAAACTATTTAAGAAATCCTTAACTTATGTTATCATAATGTCTTCATATGTATCTAAAGTTAAATTAAAAACGTGAAATACGTCCCAGTTTTATGATAGATAAGTAATCACCAATAGTGGCTCAAGAGGAGTTTAATTTTTAGCTTCATTTCATCTTTATAAAAATTCCAAAATCAATAAACAATCTATTTCAACTGATGCTTCCTTCACTTAGCATCCACAGTTCAAAGAATATCCCTGGTACTCTGTTGCAATTTAATTTTAATTAAGGCAAACCAAGATAATCCTGAAACTACTTTCAGTCTTTTCTATTTTTGCTTTTATTCTACTCCCTTAATTTTATACTAAATGTATGCAATGCTTCAGATCTACAGGAAAAGTGTAATACTGTAAAAGTGTAATCTTTATACAGTGACTGATAATCTGCCTGATACTAAGAATAGTAACTTTTATTTATTGACTTTGATACAAGTTTGAGTCCTATTTCTCACCTGAATTTCACCATATCAATATAATGTAAGTCACTGACACCAAAGTTCAAATATAAAGTGGGAAAAATTTGAGCTTAAAATTAAGTTATCAAAGAGCTCTGTGAGAATTTAAGTGTTAGTATTATTCAGAAAGATCATTTGCAGTGATGGATATTCTGTAAATGCTTGTATACTGACTGCTGACACCAGTATCTGCTTCTATTTTTTAAAATCTAAGTCACACAGGAGTGTTGTGACTAATATGACTCTGAATAGCAAACTAGTCATCAGTTATCTGAGTTCAGACACATTAAGTCACCTTTTGCTCAGAATTAATACCATTTAACAGTGTAAGTGTAAATAATATCAAAAGATGCTACATACAGTCCATACAATGTTATTCTTATCATTCCATTTTTTTCACAGGAATGGATAGAAACTGAGCCACCTTGGTTGAAAAGTTATCTTTTTCAGCAGAGACGGAGTATAATTAAGAAAAATTTAAATAATTACATGAAAGTAGAAAATTCCCTTGTTTTGAGAAAATATTAGACTCAAAATGGTAACAAGAACACATATAGCTGATGCAGTATCTTTTAGGGCTATTAGCATCAGAATTAGATTTCTTATAGAATCTTACAGGTATCACAGTCTCCAGCAAACTCATGCCATTTCCTGAACTGTAAGAATTGATTACTTTATGGACATTGCAAAGAAACCAGCTGGCATAAAATTCACTATTTCTAATGCTTATCAAAGTATAAAACCTGCGAGAAAAACAAATCTGCGAATCTCTAGGAAAAACCATTGCAGCAACATGGTTTTGTGCCCCATAAAATTGTTCCACTCAAGGGGCTGGCCTCCAGTTTTGAGGCCAAATAATTGCCATCAGTAGCAGATGACTAAATATGCCACAAGCTAAAAATCTTGCTGAACAGACTGCTCCACTCTCTGTAATTGCACTAGATTTGATAAGAGTAATAAAGACTTTACAAATGTTAAAGTGAGCAAGATCTACTCTACAATGCGACAAATTGCCATTTTAATATTAATCACATTTGTATTTAATACCTTCTCCTATTGAGGCTCGTATAGGGTACTCTATCACATGTACCTGGTGCTGTACACAGCTGATTGCTTATCTCTGTTCTCCTGCAGCACCATTTCTGTGCCTCACTAACAAAAGGACAGCAATATTGTAATGCTCCATTACAAATATTCTTCTGTAGACAGTAATTAGACCTCACAATTTCCTATGTGAAGGTGATGTTCTGTCGAGTCTTCGAGGATTGAAAAAAGTAAAAAGCAAAGGCTGGGGGTTGGCACAGAAGGAAGGTGGGATAGTGATGTTTGTTACACTGCACCAGGGATCCATGAAGGACTCAAAATGCTCACAAAGTACAAGGAAGGCATGAAAGCCTGCAGGTATTCATGTTCATGTATATGGGATTTCCCTTTTCTATTTTTCAGTATGGTTGGATTCCAGCTCTGGTATTTACTGAAGAGAGAGAGCTCTTTTCCTCCTGGTTGCTTAATTAACATGGCACAGTTGGCCCTGTGACTCTGTCAGAAACGACACATGCGTCAAAAGTGGAATGGGTGTCCTTGCTGCAAGGAATTCTATTTTTAAGCAGAAATGACTCATCAACTACTGGGGTGTCCCAAAAGCTACAATTTGTCAAGCTGTCAGGAGAAAAAGGAGGGGGGGGAAAAAAAAGCAAAAGAGGTCACATCTTTATTTGTATCTGTAGCTTAAAAAGCAGAGCGGGGCAAGGCAGATTAATACCTTCGATTCCACTCTGAAAAGCAATCTTCTGTGCAAGCCATGTTTTGATAACAGCTATATGGTCTGGTATTTTTAAAACCTTAGCTGAGTTATCTCCTCTTTTATATTATATAGATTTGGGAATTTGTCCAGTGCTAAGAGAGAATGCTTCTAGTTCAGTGTGCACGACTAATCTGTCCAAAGGGAAAGAAAGCATGGCACAAAATATTTGCAGATGCATCGTCAGATGCTTTCGGATGAAATAAAAAATGCAGACATTCATTTGGAAAGCAGGAAAAAAAAAAAAAAAAGGAAAGGTTCTAAACAATTATGGGGTTTTTGAAAGAATTTGAATTGTAATTTAAGAATATGTTCCCATAGCAATACTGGAAACAGATCAAGCAACACGGTATGAGTTTATGAAAACAGAGGAGTGAAACTGAGCAGGTCATAAATGTGATCTATATAGTTTCATTACAAAACTGACCTTCAAATTATTGTGTAGGTGGTGAAAACCAACACAGGGCAGGTTTCCTGAGAACTTATTTCCAGTGAAAGTTACCAGAATCTAAGCTTTTAAATCTAAGCAAATGAATGTTGATCTAAATATTTGTATCCATATTTCTTAAGTCAGATGAAAGTCATTATCCAAAGAATGCATATGTAAGCATAACGGTGTCAATAAGCTTATTTTATTGATGCTCTACAGAAAGTAAATTAATATTTAGAGATAACAATAATTAGTAAATTGTAATTCATGCCAGCATATAAGCTTGTGCTTCAGGTGCTGCATAACATGTAGTGCTGCTACACAAATATAATGTTCAAAATGAATATAAATTTAAAAGACCAGCAAACCACAGGAATGAGAAACTGAGATGTTCTATTACAACTGAGTTTTATCCATAGTCATGGACAGAATTTTAAAAAGGACATCGGTTCTGGGATTTTTTAGATAACAGAGATAACTTTTAACACTCTGGTTTCACTGGACTCAGAAACCTGAGTTCATGCAGAGATATGAATTGCATATGATATCAAAACTAATGCAAGATTTATGCAAGCAGGGCAGCAGAGGATAAACTCCTGAACTTAAAACATCATTTAGAAGTATGCTTTTCTAAACATGCCTGAGTATGCCTGACATCTGTGTTCAGGTGAACCTCCAGCTGAAAGACCTCACTCTAGTGCAAATCAAAGTTTGAGATCCTGCCCTACAGAAGCAATTGGAATTTAGAGCAGATGGGAATAATCTTCCCAAAACAGAACTAGAAATCAATGAAGACTGCCAGGAATCAACCAGAAGCAGCTGTCAATTTGCAGTTCTTTTTCAGCCTGATGTTTAACCTGACGCCTTCGGAGTTCTCAGTACACAAAAGCAGAAGCAATTCATTGGAAAAGAGAGATGCAGTTTGGCACACAGGAGGGTTGGATACCAGTGTTATTCAAATGCCCTTTAACAATGGGCACTTGGTGAAGCAACAATCTGCTACAGCCTCTGCCTTGCCCCCATCACTTGAAGGAGTTCAGGTATCCCACATGAAGCATACAAAACCAAACTGCCCTCTGCAGATAGAAAAGAATTTGACTCAAAAGCATACTATAACACCAATGTCCAAACAGACACATTTAAATTTATTACTTGCAAACAGCTCCGGAAGAAGCAGTACACTCATTTGCCAAAAATGCCACTTGTCATAAGGTGTCAGAACAGACCTGCAATGCAGTAGGGAAAAAAAAAATTCCTACCTCATAGTACTAGATATTTGTTGGATTTGTTATTCGTTTTCAGACAAGAAATAAAATGCTGGCATCTAACATCAAATTCTCAAAAACATTACTGTATGTCTAAACACAGCCTCCAGATTTAAGATGAAAAACAACAAAACACTCACAGATCACCCACACTAAATGACCAAAGTCTTATCTAAGTAATCGTGGCTTTGACCTGCAAAGCAACATGTTAGGAAAACAGTTTGCCCTGAGCCAGGATCACAAATCTTCCTGGGGCTTGGATCCATTTCAGTCTTCCAAGAGTGTCTGAATTTATAATAATAATAATAAT
>VWYP01029218.1:234080-263410 GCA_013400435.1 Pycnonotus jocosus | reverse complement strand
AACTAGCAAGAAAGGTAGTGTTTTTACTTTCCACTTCATTATGTACAACACTGTTCTGTTCTGGTGTATGGAACCCAGTTCATTTATTAAATGTATAATACCATTGGTGATCTCTTGTAATAGACTTTGTTCCTTTCCTTGTCTGTATATCCAGTGTTCCATATTGAGCAGCAAAGCAGGCTCACCATCTTTGTGCACAGAGAACTCATGCTTGCTGTTGTAAGCTGTTTATGCCATTTTATGCTTGCTGTTTTAAGACTTTTGTATTGGAATCAGATGTGAAAACAATCAGTTGCATAATAGTAAAGTGGCCAAACATTTTAGTGAAGAGTGTACACTGTCCAGACAGGACAGAGTCTTGCAAAGAAGGGAATACAGCTTAAGGGAGAAGGAATAGGAATGCAAGTGATTGGGGTAAAGCAATAATATAATCACAGAAACTACAGGACTAAAACTTTGGGAACAACTGTAACAGAAGTAACTTCTCCCTTTAAACCATTTTTTTTTTGCAAACTGTTGAAAAGGAAGTCAGCATGTGAGCAAAGCATTATATT
The DNA here is from genome assembly GCA_013400435.1 of Pycnonotus jocosus. NCBI lineage: Eukaryota > Metazoa > Chordata > Aves > Passeriformes > Pycnonotidae > Pycnonotus > Pycnonotus jocosus. Next base: position 262,856 of record VWYP01029218.1, on the reverse strand, counting down.
TGTAATTGTTGCCTGAGTTAGATTTGCATGTGTCTGTGATGGTGGGGGCTGTGGATGGGACTGCTGCAGTCTGACAGAGCTGATCAGGTACTGCAGGGGTTACAGTTCCTTCCTTCACAGCTGCTGAGGAATGAATGTCTCACTAGGCTGCTGCCATGCTGATGACACATGGTTTCTGGCTGTGGCAGAGCCTCCAGCAGCAGCTGTTTACCCTGCTGGCCTTGAGGGTTTTTTTCCCTCCTCCCAAAGGCGGCCTGGGAGTGTGTTCTGTGAGCTTTTGATGCCACTGCATTTGGAACATTTACAGCCTGTATGCAGCTTCAGTGCTGGAAGGAACCCCAGCACTGCAGGTAGGTGTACCCAGAGAGCAATCCTAGCATTTGGAAGCTATTGTGCCACAGGCAGGACAGCTTGGATTTTCCCCTGCCCACCCCTCCCATTGCAAGATCGTGGAGGGTCTCCTGTCCTGGAATTGCTGCTGCCTGCCCAAGGTTGGACCCCTTCATGCTGAGGGGCCATTACTGTTCTCTGATGAACTTTTCTGAAACCTAAAATACAACCTCATGATATTTGGGGTTTTTTTACTACTTTACTGGAAGCTGTTTTGGTTGTTTGCCCCCTCCAAGTAGCAGCTATTTAGCCAGAGTTTAAAGATACACATTTCAGACAGTACTAATTAGAAGAAAATTCTAATCGTTTTTCAGAATAGGCAGAGTAATAAACAAGAACTCTAGTTTACCATGTGGTCAGCTATGATTCTCTGTTTTGTTTGTGTTCACACACATACCTTTTTCTATAAAGTTTTAATTGATAAAACCCAATGTTCAGACTTCTCAGATCTGCAATAACCTCTCTTGTTTTTCTACATCTGGTCCATGTCAGATGAGTAGAGCTAGCTGGGAAGGCTTTAATCAGTCTGACTTTTGGGAACATCTTCTCCACCTTCCATGGGTGCAGCAGGTGTGAAGTCTATCAGAAAACCGTACTGTCTTCATGTCTTCACTGACTTGAGGAATTTCTGTTTGGTGCACAAATAAATTTTCCTTTTCAGTACATTTATACATGAACTGGCCTTAATTAATTACATCAAAGCTTCCATTCCAGCGTATGTATTACCATGCATTTTTTAACTGTAAAGTAAAGAGAATAGAAACCTGCTCCAGAAAAATTAGGCTAACAGGGGCTTCATGTGTTCCAGAGAAATCTTGCTGCTCTCTTAGTGTAAGTAAGAGCAGCAGGAAAAAAAAGATTGAAATCCCTACTCTGTGTGGAAAATAAAAGCATTGCTGAAGAGTTTTAGTGCTCTGAGATACTTGCAGAGCTATCAACCATTTTATCCTAACCCTGGCTATCATCCTGTGGGAGCCAAGCATTTCAGAATCTGGTGTTCTCTGCTCAGATGGGTGAAAAATAATGTTCCAAACAGAAGTGCAGAATCCTACTACAGCAAAGACCCCCCTTTAAAGATCCCAGCTTGCCTTCACATTTCCTGATCTCAGCCTACATCCTGTGAAAGAGGATCCAGGGAGAGCCTGGAGATCTTCTGGACAAAGATTTTTGTGCCAAGGCTTGGCAGGAAAGAGTCACAGCAATTTTAGCTGAACCTTTTAAGGCTTTGTGCAGCAGTTCAGCCTCTCAGCCATGCCAAAGAGTGATGGGATAAAATTCTGGGAAAGGTGAAAAGCACCTCATGAAGCCCACAGCTGGAGGCACGCAGTTATCCAGTGCAGCTGTTCACATTGTTCTCCTGAAAAAAAANAAAAAAAAAAAGCAATCTGATACACAGGTTTTCCAAAAAGCAGGAATGCTGAGGGGTCCAGGGTGGTCAGGCCTTGAGCTGATCAATTTTGCTCTCTTCTATTGTTTTTAACTGCCTTCTTCCATCTCCGTGTCAAGTCAGAAGCATTCGAGTTTCTACTTCCTGAAGGAATTTCAAGTTGATTTTTACTGTCCCGTGATCATGTTAGGTCTATATTCTGTTTATCTGACCTCATGATTTTCCTTTACTTAATTCTGATTGTGAGCAGCACTCCAGACACAGGCCTTCATGCCTCGCTTCTGACACCTTTCCATGGATTTATAGTTCACATGCCAAAGTTGTACATTCTCTCTTGTAATTTAAGCTTGGGCAGTTCCTTGAGCTAATGCCATTCTCCAATTTCGCTTTGCAAGGCTGACTTCACCCTCGCTACAAGGTAGCCAGAACCAGACAGAGATTTCAAGCCACAGCTTGAACTTCTCTCTGCAATTCATTCCCTGCATTAATGGTGGGAAAGAAGGTGGGAAGGGCAGGAGATGGGGTGGTTTAGGATTTGTTAGTAAAGCTCGGCTACAAAGGAATTGAAATGTCGTTCCTCTGCAAGCCTCTGTGCAGTTTCTGGCTCACCTGCCAACACCTCTGGTGCTTCTCTTGCTGAACACAGCTCCAGAGCTCAGGGTCCAGCCTTGCAGGCAAGGGACAAGGCCCTGGCTTTAGGAAAATGTCACCTGTCATGGGCAGGAAAGGACTGAGGTGAAGGAACCTAAACTGCAAAATGGAGGACAAAAAACTTCCAGCACTGTCAGAGACCACCAAACCCAAGCAGCAACACAGTTCCTGCTGATGCTGAACAAAACTTTTGCATCAATTTGGGCACAAGTATCAATACCAGCTATTTCTCATAGGCTTGGACAAAGCTTTTTTACTGCATTTCTCAGGCTGTTTTTCCTCCTTGGCAATGAAGTTTCAATCCACATTAGTTTGAACAAGTTCTCTAAAGGTCTTCAAAGTTTGTTGGGTCAGAAAAAACCCAAGCATATGCCACTTTTCCATGACAAAGCTCCCATGCTGCTTGTTAGGAACAAATCCAGCAGCTAACACAGCTCTGAGCCAAAGCACTGAAAACAGCATGCAGTCAAAATAAAAAGTCCCATGGTGGATCCTACAAGCCACATGTGTTGGATTATTTGTTGCAGCCGAACGTGATAATAATGAACCAACAGGAATTTGCATTTAAATGAAGAGGGCAAGCCCTCCTTTGGGTTGTTTTGGTAGTCGGTGTAAAGAAGGCGCCCACGGAGCGGCGCTACGGCCTTAGAGAGCCCGAGGGCACCCGGCCAGCTCCGCACCCCTCACCCGGAGCTGCACGGGCAGAACCAGGGCCAGATTCTCTGCCAAAGTCAGGTCGTAGCCTTTGAGCTCCACCAGGGAAAGCCAAACAACTTCGGGCTCCTAGGGCACATCTCCCCAGCTTTGATATTAAATGCAAAGGGCACTGACAGGATGCACAAATACACAAAGCCTGCACGCAGGGAACCTCTGAGCCTGCGGTTTCATTGCATGCATTGGCAGTCTCCTACATCACCAAGTAACTGTCCCGAATATAAACTGGAGTATTTTCCTTACGAGACAGTCACTGATGGGAAGGAAACTGTTTTCCACCCAGTTCAGGGACATCTGTGCTTACTGGGTTCCACTTCAACACCTGATCAGAACCATTTTCCATCACTAACTCCTTTAGTGAACAGGGTCACAACAAGAGAACCCAAGGAGCAGCTCTGCTCTGCCCCAGGGTCAGGGCTCCCTGGCACTGCACTGCACCAAATGCAGCAAAGGGGAGAGGGAGGATGCTCCAATTCCACAGAGCTCCGAGAGCTCAGGGTTACACAGGGTGAATGCACCTTTTTTCCCTTTCTTAACCTTGCCAGTTTCAGAGGACACTGAACCCTGTATTAAACGCAGTAAAATGCAGAGTTACTCCTTCAGCGTTGAAGCACTGAGAGTCATGAACCTGCCTGAACACGATGCCAAGCACAGAGCTCTGCTGGGCTGCAAACACCTGACTCCCACGCACTCCTGGCTGTGGTCACTTGCACGGCTCTGCAGAAACAGCTGCAGCGCCAGCAGCTCATGCAGGACGGCACAGCTGGTAGAAATTGCTGCTAGGAAGGAAAAGGATTTGCAAGAAAGCAAGATAAAAAAAGAAATTACTCAGTAAGACAAAACAAACTTAGAACTACTAGAGGTGCTTATAAAAAGACAAAGCAGAACTTGCCTGTTGTCTGAAGCCTGTTTATATCTTGTAGCATTTATTCCAAATATTACGAAAAACTTGTTATAAGAGGGAAAAAAAATCCAAACCGAAATGAAATAGAGACAGAAAAAAGGAAGTTTTGCCACAGATGTCACCGTGAGGTCCTGCCCCTCTAACAGGAATTTTACTGGTTTTACAAACTGCTCCAAAATCACCCACAACACCCACGTCCCCAGTCCTGTGCACAGAAAAGCTCTGCAGGAGTGTTTAACCTGCTGAATTCACACACAGGATCTTCAAACTGTGAAAACACAGAAGACACTTTTTCAGGAGGAAAAAAAAATATCCAGGAAACACAACTACTCAACAAACCCCATCTGGGGCTGCAAAGGCTCCTGCTCATTATTCTGACTAGAAAATAATATAAAATGTGAACCTCAATTAACAGAAGGTCTTCTGCACAGGAAAACGCTGCAGAGGTGACACAGGCACTGCTCACACCCAGGTATCAACCCTCTGTAGGACGGAAACTCTGAACCTACCAGGCTGCCTCGTGATGCCAAGGGACAATGACAGAATTTGACCACATCCAATTCTCTGAAATTAGTTCACATAGGCACCAATACAGATAATGTTTTCCTTTAATAGCGAAGGATTTTATAATGAAGCAGAAACATATAATATATTCCATGCAACCAACCTCATTTATTGAAAAGTCCTAATTTTATTGCCTTGTTTAGTAACATGTTTGTTCAACAAACTAATATTTTTCATGAAGCAAAGCACAACTTTTTCTTATAAATAGTATAAATTATTTTATTTACAGAAACTTGTTACAAAACAAATAGACTATATATTTATTTTTCTTTTAAATATCCAAAGTAATTTTTCTATCCCATGACATTTGTTCATGTACTATACAGCAGCCAACACAGAGTTCAGCTGATCAGATGCTCTTGATTATGTATACAAATTATCAAACTATTCACACATTTTACACAGGAGATTGCTTTTAGAACCAGGCTCAACACCGAGCAAGATGCTTCCAAGGCCTACATTCACATTGACATTATGTAGTGCTCATTTCAAAATTATCTTTAAAACATAAAATATCTCGCACAAAAGGTAAAAATGATTATTTTCTGCTGAACAGTGAAACATTTAAGAATCTTTCTAAGCCCAATTCCCTCCTCCAGGACAGAATGAGTAAAAGACGAGAGATTCCTTGGCAAGAGAACTCTTACAGGAAGACAACTGCCTTAGAAATGTCATTTGGAAATCATATCTTTATTTTTTTCACGGTTTTAAGATGTACTTACTTGGGGTTTTACCTCTGTTTTGGAATACCAACAATTTTGAACATTTTCCAAATTATTTGATTAATGAATATATTTCCCCCACACCCCTTCCTCCCAAAATGAGACAGTTAAATAAACTGCTGGTTAAAACCATATTTCAAACACTTGGCATTTTACTAAATATGAGTTATCAATGGGATTGTTCCAACATAAGGTATTTAAATTAAATGATTTTACAAAAGCTACCAGCATAATCTGCTTTCTTTTGTCAACCCATCTCATTAATTTCAGAAATATAGATATATGCATGTGTGTATATATATATATACACACACACATATATATAGGTGGAAAAAGCAAGCTCCAAAATTTCAACTGAACATTCAAGTCTTTTAAGGAGAAGCTGTCTAAACAGTCCAAGCTTAAAACTAGTAATATCAGGCACTTTCAGTTTTTCCGTTAGTTTGAAACCACATGAGACCCACACGGATGCGCACGCACACACACGCACACGAACACTAAAAAAAAGAGAAGCAGTTGTGTCACAGAACTAAATGGATCTTCTGGGAGTCAGGCAACTGATAAGCAACGCCACATCACCCAGGTGGGCTCCCTGGCCTGGATCCACCCACTCCCAAGACGGGGGAAAAGGGACACGGCTTTCACAAAAACGGAGGCATCCCTTAACATTGCAAAGTAGGCATGTTAACTATTGGCTTGGCAGTGAACCACTTCAAATTATAAAAAGGTATTTGCTTTTTTTTTTATTTTAATTAATTAATAAATAAATACTAGATGATCTCAATTGTACCAAAACTGGATATAAGAAAAAAAGACCTGTGCAAAAATACATATTTAAATATGTACAATCAATTAACAAAATATGTCTTCTGAAATAGGGATACTTCAATATTTATAATAGAACAAGAAATTCCAAAATAAAGATACAAAAGTATGTTTTTTTTCTTGTATAATTCTTTGTTCATCATTGCAGCAATTTTTTAGGTTAAGAAAACTGCAGGAGTCATAACGAGAAGTTGGAAAGACTATAAAAACTGTATCTCTTAAATTAATACCAAAATCTGTCTAGAAACAACCCAGCCACTGCAAATTCAATTTTTGCAAGGAAAATTAATTTTAAGCTTCCTTAATTATTTACAGTAAGAACTATATGACAATAAAAGCTTCAGGAACAATGTTCTGCTTACAACCAAGATCTAAAACATAATATTTAGAGCAGGTCTAGGGCAGGCAGAATTTATGCTCGGACTCTTTGCTCCAGTGGCTCAAGCCCACATGGTGCAGGTGGCTCTGGAGGAGCAGCCATCAGGAATTCACTTTGTACACGTCTGCATGCTACTGAAGGAGCACAAATTTGCCATTTTGCTTTCAAATCAACAGAACCTTAAAAACCAGAGGACAGTTCAATCACAAACTCGTCAGCATTCAATCTTGCTGAATTTTTGTTTTCTTTACCTTTGTTTCTACCAAGAGTCAAATTGCACTTGTGACTGATGCTATCCTGAAGTGGAAGCTCTGCCCCAGGGACTTCATCAGAGCATGGATTTCTCTCCAAATGTGCAGGATTTAATACACTTGGATTTCTTTTTGTGGCATTTCACTTTGGTTCCTTTTTCGTTAAACCAATCGCAGTTCTAACGATCCTTTCAACAGGGCATCCTATTAAATACGAATCCTTTTGTTCCTGAAAAGTTGTCTGCTGTTGTTTTTAAAGTTTGCATAATAAGAGTCTCTAGTACATTGCTTTCTCAGTGTGATCTTTTGTATCAATTCAAAGCTAAAGTGTCTGCATAGAGGCTTCTTGTTGTTTTGCTGTATAACAATGATTTCATAGGAAGTTCAGGAGAAACTGAAAGCATCGTTAGGTAAACAACTAAGCAACTGCTACTCAGAGTGGCTTTGGATTCCCTGATGTACTTACTACTTGCCACCACAATGGGGAGAAGGCTGGGCTACGTGAACAGTTGGACAGGCTCAGATTGTCTCTTCTCAGCAATAGCTGGTGCCCCTTTAAGGCAGAAAATAAAAATCTTCTTCATTAGGATTTCATCTTCCTTTGCTTTGCCCTCTTGATAAAAGTTTAGCCAGTTTTGAGCCTTTACCCGATGTTTAAAAACTTAACAAGAACATCCAGATGAGTCAAACCATAATACAATGAGCCCTTTGGCAGAATTCATTTTTGAGGTGTTTTGAAGAAAGACAAAATAGTTCATAAAAATTGGCTGGATTATACAAAACTCTAAAGCCCCCCATGCTCATAAAGCCTGGGTGGGCCTGGGATGACTGTGATGCACAAACCAGTGCTTCACAGTGAACTCTGCTGTCAAATTGGCATTTATTCCAGAATTTTGACTCAAAAACAACAACAACAAAAACTTAATGAGTGGTAGAAGGCATCACACACTGACAATTCTGTTACACAAACAAGGCAGAAAGAAACTGACTTTTATGGTTGTTAGAAAATATTTAAATATTTTAAAAACTCAGCTTTAAAAGGGCTAATTTTATCAGCTGGAAGAGGAAAACAAATCCAGCCTAATTCCACCAATACAGTTATTTTTTTTAAAAAAAACAAAGGCCTGTGGTATACAGTATAGGTCAATAAATACGTTCTTTGGGCATAGAGTTTTAGAGGTTATTTGCCTTTGTCTGTTTGATATTTTTGGAATTTTTAAAGAACAAAATTAACTTTTCTTCCACAATAAAATCTCATTCAAAAGAATAGAAAATAGGTTTTGTATCACACAAATACGGCATTTTATACTTGTTTTCTGAGCAGTGGCCTCAAACAAGTTTTTCTGGTTTTGTTGGGTTTGTTTTGTTTTAAACTCCTGATAGCTTCTTATCCCAAATTACCTGCAAAAGGCTGGGCAAAACAGACTATTTTTTGAATTGTGCTATTTTTTATATTCCATTAAAGGAACATTGCTATAAAAACACTAAAGCCATATTCCCTTCTTGAGGGCTTCTTTCCATTGTGCCTCACACATTTTTCCCCTTGTCACGGGGTCCTCTCCATTGAGGGTGTCTGTATGGTTAGCTATCACCTACAAAAGACACCATCAGTATAAAAATAAGTCCACAGTAATGTTTATTTCCCCCCAGAAAACATTCGTTTGCCCAGCCAAACTATGTCAAATAGTGGCAAGATGATGTACTCCTGTAAGGAAAATCTCACAGATTTGTAGCAAACAGTCCAGACCACTGTTAACACTGATAAGAGCAATTATGTGGCTGAACTTCATCCAGTGTCCATTTCTAATATATTCACTGCTACAGACATGGCTTCAGGGAAATTCCTTGTTTAAATGACAGTCCAGTAGATTTCCACACCTGAGGACCATGGGAAGTTGGGAAAACTCAAGGCATCTTGGAGTCCAGAAATCCAGATGGAGGTTTTGCTTGTAGTGAAAACTGTCCAGTTTGTTTCTCACCGTGGTGCCTTCAGCGATCAGGGACGGGCCTTTGGCTTGGGGGAAGAGAAGAGACAAAGATCAGTGAGCCAGGCCCTCAGAGGCACTGAAAACAAACAGATTTGGGGGCTAACAAGGGCCTGTCTGGGGGAAAAAAATCTCAGGCGCAAAGCAACCTTGGTAACACAAGGTTGGCCTCTCTGAGACTTGAAAATCCTCAACTAAACCTCTTCAAATTATAATGGGTTCAAGCATGCTTTCCTTCTTAGTTCACTCAAATTGTATTTTTCTTTTACTTATATTGCATAGTTGAAATAGTAATTATTAGATAAGACCAAAAATAAATTCAGCCATCTGAAGGGATTTTTTTTTGGTTAAGTAAACACACGTAAAGGTGAAAATCTTCCTCTGTGGCTGAAACTGAAAATTAAACCACTCTCAAAAAGTTCTTACTGATCTTCTGGCTCTCCAGCTACAGAGATTTTAGCAGCAGAGAAACAAAAGTTTCTTGAATTTTTAATCCTAAATGCACTACTTTTTCCAATGAGATTTGTTAAAGAAAACCCAAACCCATAAACTAATTTTTAAAACGGGATCCTACATAGTCATGAGATCTGCTTCCTTTAGAGCATATGTTTGCCTTACCAACTAAAAACGTTTATCTGATTTATTTTATTTAATCTCATTATTACTAAGAAGTTAGTCAATGACACCTTGGGATAATAGGCTTATTTTATCACAGTATCACAGTTCTGTTATCAGCATCATTATGTTCCACTTTGTAGAATGTTTATTCCTGACACAGAAACAAGGAGCCAGGCTGAGACATACAGCTCAGTACCATGGCAGGCTGGCAACATTCACTTTTAAAATTATGGTTTAAAAATAAGAAGAATTAGTTTTATCTGAAAGCAATTCACAGGCAACAGCATCTAAGTATTTTGAAATATCCCATTTAAGGTTTCTTTCCTAAAGTGTAGCTTTTTTATTTAGAACGTTTATAAAAGGCTTGTGTAAATGTACCGTAAGAACTATCAAAATGAGTACTGGACAAAGAGAAGAACTGCTTTTTACCTGAGCAGGATCTGGAACTGGCTATCTATTTACTACTTAAGAAAACACATGTATTATAAGCACGTGAGGAGGCATTTCATGCTGGCTTAGTTTGAGACAAGATTTCCTACCTGATGAAACAGAGAATTGTTCATCAGTCCTTGTGTCCCTGGGATTGCACCAGTGTGTTTTGCATGAACATTGTTCACTGATGTCAATTTGGCAACTTTGTTTGATTTGCTGCTGCTGCTGTTGATGCTGCTCGAACCAGGTGAGCACTTTCTTTTCTTTCCTATTAATTTGTCAAGGGAAGTATGTGAATGTGGAAAACTGCTGTGTGAATTTACAGTCAGCTCACTAGACTGATGAACAAATGGCCCTAAGGAGAGCGTGGAGTCGCTGCTGTTCATCATCACACTCATTCTCTTTATGGATTCTGCAGGGCTCCCAGTTGGAGGACCCCTCCCTGATTGGTCATGTTTGAGGCTAACAGAGTTAGCTTTGCTAGTCATACAGTTGAGGCCAACGCTGTGGGACGAAGCTGTCACTGAGGGATGATAGGAGGTCCCAGAGTTTCCAGAGTTAACCACACAGTTTTTTCTAAAGGACTCTGTGGAATGAGAAGGTGCGAGCAGTGCGGAACTGTTTTTACGCTTCTTTCCTGAGCCGCCGCTGCTACTGACACTGCCGGTGCTGTTACAGGTGCCACTGCCAGCAGAAGATTCCTTAGGTTTAAAAGATTTGCTGGATTTCATTTTCTGAGGTTTGCTGGGCATAGGTGAAGGTACAGAGGAAAGCACTGTAGGTGTTGAAGGGGAAGAAGACACTTGTCTTGATTGCATACTGCAGACAGGATCCACTGCACCCAGAGCAGCGGGGTTGGCATTTAGTGTCGTCCCGTGGGATGGTACCGATTTGTTGTTCAGAGACACACAGGAAGGAGAGACCAACGCTGGCGATGACATAACCGTGGTGGGTAAGAGGAACCCTGCTGCACTGACACCGTGCTGAGAAGCAGGCATCAGGTTTGTCCGATGTGGGGCACGGACTGATGCTGTGTTACTGGATGCTGGAGGAATTTTCCTGCAGGTGAACAGGAAAACAAAGATGAAACCCCACATAGGCACCATTCCTCAGACTAATACCCAGTCTGATAATGCTACCTTAAAATGATTGTATCTTGGGGTTGATTAATGCCTCTGAAAGATTTTATTAAACTGATAGTTAATTGTTGCAAAAAATGTAAAGCACAGACCATCAACCTTCATTCTGAACACAAAATTACTGTTCTTTAACTAGAATCACAAGGTTCCATGTACTTCTACAAACACCAAGAAGAATAAGAACTCTTTCACTTCTACTCACTTCCACATCTGTGAATTAAGATGCTTCTCCAACATGAAGTCAAGTGCACATCGAATATGGTTCCACCGCTTGTCAAACACGTAATAACCTCTTCCAATTTGCTGACTACCAAATGTGCAAAACTGAAAAGACATGATTTTTATTGGCGTTTTCTACTTTCAATGACAACTCTCTGAATAACAATTTGTTTATGATAAATATGCTTTTAGATGTTTAAGTAGAGGATAAATAAAAAAAATTTGAGTTTTTATGTCTGTGGCCCAACAACTATTTTAATTTTTTTGCCTTGGTATATTGAGATAGTTTTGTCTTCTGATACTCCCATACTTAATAGAAGAAGTCAAATTTTAACTCCTCTGATTAAACAGAAAAGGATAGCAGTACATCCATTTATATATAAATGTTACACACACATATATTATGTAACATCTGCTTCTGAGGACCTACTAGCTATCAGCTAGCAGTCTGTTTTAAAAAAAAAGGATATAATTTGACATTCAGGCTGGGCAATAAATTTGCTTTTAGTTATACTAACAAACTTTCGTCAAAATCTAAATATTAAAATACCTTACTGCTACCTTTAACGTGATGTTGGTAGCTTGAGTCAAAAATGTGTGTGGGTGTGGAGAAGAGAGCCCAATAAGAAAATTGCACCAAAAAGACACTGTTTACATGTCCTTATTCCAAAACCACAGCCCTTTAGAAGAGTTACCAATTTCATCTTTAGTATTCTGGCATTTTGGTTTCTTTTGGACTGGGGAAGTGAGCTATGAACACACTTTTTTAGCATGTTTATTTTATTTTACAACCAGTTAAACCTTCACCGCCTACTAGGCCACAAAATAATTTTCTCAAAATATAGGGAGGGGAAAAAAAAAAAAAATCACATACCCCACAGAAAACCACCTGTAAAACCCCAAAGTAAGAGAGTGACTGAGGTTAACTATGAAAACGTACAGCGGCTGGTTGAGGATGATGACCTGAATAATGACAATCCAGTTTTTCAACAGGCTCTTCTTTTTCATCACATTCTCCCTCATCACTGGATAACCGAGATGCTGGCTCAGCTGCAGGCAAGGGAGGGTGCGGGGACTCGTGGACAGAAGGAGACTCGCTGGGGGCATTTCCACTGTGCTGGGCTGGACAGCCTGGAGGCCTGGGCAAGGCAAGCAGTAACCAGGAGTTATTGAACCAAGCCCAGTTAAAAATTCCACCCTTTAAGTGCTTACTATTAACTGAGAGAAAAAACATCTATATTAACAGATCCCTGGTGTTGTCCAGCCTGGTATTGTAACCTGCCAAGGGGAAGGACAGAGAATGGTGGTACCCCTGGAAAAGCAGCGTTGCCCAACTGTTGCTCAACTTGTTCCATTGACTGCAAGTCAGCTTTTACTGCTTCACACACCAACCCCTCCTCGCCTCAGCAGGTAATTGCTAATTGCAGACAGGCACCAGGCCTGGAGCAAACACACTGCCCCAACCAACAGATCCATATCACTCCCTCAAAATCCACCTCAACAAGCTGCCAGTATCCATTTCATAGCACTGCATCTGCAGATTTTCCTTACCTTGGAAGACTGGGGGGGTGAGGTTTGGGTTTATTAGGTAATAAAGGCTTTGATTCTGTAAGAGTAACTCCATGAGAATTTTGGTGCAGCTCCTGGGAAGTTTTAGTAGGTGAGGGATGTGGTTCCCTGAGAGGGGGCATCTGCTGATGATGATCCGAATGTCGAAGAAGTTCCTTTTCCCTGGTTTTGCTTTTGTGCTCAGCTAATAACACATCAAATCGTTTTCTTCGACCCTGTACAGCCCTCCGCTGGGTTAAGGAATGTGTCTGCAGAACCAGGAATAAATCATTAATCCCAGGCTATGACATTTGTGAACTCAAACACTCAAAATGCGTGTCTATAGCTTCAAAACAGAGAAAATCATCACAGTCCTGGTTTAGCAAACAAATGGAAATATGACTTAAAAGTTAAACAAACTTTAAAATCGCTTGGTGGATGATCATATCCTTGTCTGATACAGAGTAACAAAATCAGCAATTGAGTAAATGGATTCTTTCAAACTCCTTTTTAAAAACCAAACTGCCAAATTTTTAATAAGGTTAAGACTAGAATTGAAAACCTTGTTTTACATTGGTATTTCAACTGCCAACTCCTGCAAAACCAAAAAGAGAAAATATTTACTTCTACTTAAAAAAATATTCAACAAAATAATGTTTAAAATCAGACTGTTAATGGGAAATTTGAAAAATATTTATAAAAGTACTGCACTGCCTTCTATAAACTAATATATTCCTTGAAAATTAACGTAATCAAATAGATATTGAGGAATTCAAAACATCCAGCAGAATCCAGAGTCAGCCAGGACTCAAGGTTCTTTGAGTGTCCTGAACACTATAGACAGTAAGATGTGTATGTGTATAAATGGCACCAATTCTAAGTAAGGTGAAGTAAATGGAAACTGTTTTTCTGAATTGTTGAAGTCACACACAATAATACCTTTTTAAGATGGCACAAAGGTTTTGATTTGGTTCTTTTCAGTAGGTAAAAATTTTTATCACATAATTCAGACACAAATAGCAATTCCAAAAATTATTTTATGAGTGGTATAGTCTAATGAATTGCTGAGAAATGTTTTTATGCTTTCTTTTTCACTTTTGATTTGCCTATTTCTCCTGTAAAATCTTGCAGCTTTTCCCTCTTCTATTAGCAAAACAATTTCCTCCCCTCTGTAATTCCAAAAGGGCAATGTGTTCAAGTTCAGTTCCTTTGGGTCATTAGTGCCAGCTTCATTTACCTTTGTTCTGTAGGTGGTTTATTTACCAGACACTTCCCAAACCAAGGGTAGAGCTGCTTTGTAGGAAAGCAGCAAAATATTACACAAGTGTAGGGGATCTGGATTCTTGGTTCCCTGGGAGCAAGTGACAGCCCCCTGTGCCCCAGGGTTTTGGAGCCAGAGGATACCTTTTGTCTGACTGAAAGTTTTTATGATTGTTTTATTTAGAGTTTGACCTCTAGGCGTGCTCCATGGCTCTTTCAGGAGCTGGCTGTACCAGTACATCCAGCAGCATTAGCATTTACACAAATTCCCACCAAGAACCTGCTGCACACTCTGCTGGGGGGAGAGGAAAGGGTGTGAGAGGGGAAGAGCTTGAATTATTTAAATCCTGCATAAGCAATATTTTCAATGCTTATGAGGAATTTTAAAATTCATAATCTACAACCAGAAGGTTACACCCCCAGAAGAGGAACATGGTGGCCCCCTGCTACTTACATGTGGAGTAACACAGTTTATCCCATATCAACACCCATGTTTAAAGAGTTTATACAAAAATACAAATCTCCAGATTACTTTGAGAAATACTTTCTGAATAAATAATTAACTGAACTTCAAAACCAATTTCTTCTTGGTTCTGTGCAACACATTTTGGGATGTACCACTTACAGTGGTAATTAACAACAGCAAAAATTTGTAGTTCTCAGTTTTCTATCATGTTCCTCAAAAATTTGAATAAAAACTTCAGATAATCTTATCCTGATTCAGATATCTTACCTTGCATGTTAAAGACCTAGTACAAGGTTTCCTGGTTTCCACATCAATGACACCACAGTATATATCAGGATCAAATTCTCTCTCTGTCAAAGACACGCAGTATTTAAAAGTTATCAAAAGACATTTTAAAATACTAACATTTAGTTTCATCATAAAAAGTAATCATAATGGAAACTTTTCAAGTATGACACATGCAAATGTACAAGTAAAAATGTACAATAAAATTGTACAAATGATTTTTTTCCACACTCTCAGCAAGCTTATGGCATGCTGAAACACAGATCTCAAGCCTACAAACACCTGTAAGTGACCTCAAAGGAGGATTTGACGCTGCCTGTTAGGAATAGAGATCACCATTGTGGACTGTGACAAACAAATGGTGGGTTTTTGCTTGTTGGCTTTGGTACCAAGAACCTTTCTATCATTCTACTAATACTCAAAATGGTTGTGTTAAAAAGTGTACAGAGCAGACTGGGCTTCCATTTTCAAGTTTATGAGATGCTAGTTGCTCTGTTTAATGTGTACATTTGGACCTTCCATACAGAAAGAAGGAATCTCTTTAGAGATAGGAGAAGAGTGTAATTTTAAAACTGTCAGAACTGACAGGCATTTGAGATCTGTACAGGTTTCTGAAAGCAAAAGCCAGTTCCAAGATGTTTGCATCCTTAAAGTGTACGTCAAATTACAGATTTAAATTATAATATTTTAAAACTCTTACTACAAGTTACAGTATTATAGGAGCTTTAATTTACTTCTGGAACTTATTTCCCTTTATATTTCTACTAAAAAGAACATAGCTAATAATACTTAAAAAAAAATTACCTGACAATCTTTTATGCAAAAATTTCCTATTATTCGTATTTTCTTCGGGTTTCTTTTCCAAAAATGGAGGCACAGAGAGAAGACCTTTACCATTCAGTATCTGTCCAGGGGAAGGCAAGGGTGGCTTTGGTATTGAGGGACAATTAAGGCCAGTCTTTATTGAGGAACTCACAGTAGTAGAACAAGTTGGACCAACAGCAGCTTTCAGTTGGGCACCATCTATCTTTGGATGAATCTTTTCCACTTTGACAGATGGAGTCATACTATTATTTATGAAAAACAAAGAGAGAAAAAAAATGAAAAAAAAAAGCTGAAATATGTTATTATTCAACAATTTGCTGATCTAGTCCAAATATAAATGCAGACCTTTCTCCTATTATCTTTTTAATTTTCACATTTTTTATGATACCCATAATCTCTTCTGTACTCTTTTCCCTGACACTTCAGAGTGTCCAGGGACTTCAGAAACCATTATTTGTATTCATGGACAGAGAGTATCACTGCAAACTGTCCAAAGCAACTGCAACAGACCCATTGAATGGTGAAAAATGCACCATTTTGTAGCAGTAAATTTTATCAGCAGTACTGTTATCTCACATGTGCAGGTCAAAAATCACCCGAATCAGAGCTAAAACTCCCTTATGATCAAAGTATGCAGATTATATCAAAGAATTAGGAGCCTCTAGTCAAATGACCTTTATTCATGGTGATTTAAGATGCAGCTTTCCATGAGTTCTTCTTCAACACAGATATGAGCATTAACTATAATCTCTGACTAGGCTGCGGGAAAAGATCTGGAGGAGTTTAAAATTATTATCTCTTAAACCAAAAATGCTCTGAAACAAAATGAAACTTTCTTGACATAGCAGTGTCTATGCAAGTAATGACATTTAATTCTCTTTCAAAAGGCATACTCACATTTTGTCATGGGGAACTTTGCTGTGCTGTACCGAATGCATTAACCTGTTGTTTCCGCTGATCTGCAGCTTGTCTTTGGGTGATTTCAACAACTTGGAATTTGATGATGATGCACTAGTACCTCCACTGGATGAACGATTGCTCCCACTTCCACTGCTACCTTTGTTTTTTGAAGGGAAAGATGAAATGAGGGAAAATACTGAAGAGGAGGGAGGAGTCAAAGGCGGCTTGCTGGAGGAGCTGTGTCTTCTTTCTGAAAGAGTGAAAAGGGGTTTTAAGCTCCCATACAGAAAAAAAAGTGTAAATACTGCATTGTCATTTACTCCATTAACATTTTTCCTTTATTGGCTTAGGAGATTCCCTGCCACATACAGAGCATAGACAATTCAAGACTCTCTGTAATCCATGAGGTTCCACTCAACGCTGGTCTCCAGAGAGTTACCAGGATCTCTGAGTTTTGAGAGCTACATATCTCAGCCACTAAAGCTTAGCTCTTCCTCCATCTCAAATTATCAGCTCTGGACCTCAGACACACAAAGCCAAGAGACCCCTATCCTCAGGCCAGGCAAGCTTAAATATCATCTTCCCTTAAAGGACAAGAATTATCTGTTAGTATGTCTCCTAATAGTCAAAATTGTATGGAATCCAATATTTTCACTTTTACTTCATGACAAACTTCTGGTATGATCTATCAGACCTCCAGTATGGAACACCTCTGAGAACATCAGCTCAAATATTGACCTACATTGGGTTTTTTGAGCATTGTTGGGTTTTGTTTGGTTGGGTTTGTTCCCTCTTGTTTTTATTTAGTGGCAGCATCAAAAACAGCAACAGATATTCTTCTACAAAAAGTAGAGTATCTGAGTATCTGACTTAAGAGAAGTCAGATTCTGTCACTGGATATGTTTTTTAATTAACACCAAACCATGAAAACTTCTATGCTGCTAGCACCATTTCAGGTAAAATGCTGTCTATTGTAAAGGTAGTTCTTTAGAACCATGAATTCTCAAAACACCTGGCAGGTCCAGCTCTGCCTACACAGACATATTAATGGACCGTGTGCTCACTCACACACGGACACCTGTGATTCCTCGAGAATCTGCATAATCAACACCTAATTAAGAGGCACTTCTGGCAATCAAGTGAATGAAAACCATAGATCTAAGAGACACAAGAAAGAGGTCTGTCAGGGGAGTGCGAAGGCTGTGGTAACACCTCTTTTGCAGCCAAATATTGTTAGAGGTGCCCAAATTCACCACCGATCAATCTCAGGATCACCTTACAGATTTTGACTTAAGTGAACTGTGGAAGCAGCAGGCTACTCATGAAGCCACAGCTACAGCCAAGAGTGACAGCCAAGTCCAGTGCAACCTATGCAGAAGCCTGTAATGCTCTGGGAAATGTAAATTAGCACATCTGTGTTCTGCTTATATGACCTATTTGGAACGAGCACTTGAAATGTGTTCACTAGCTCAGAAAAATAAAAATAATGAATGAAAATAGAGCTTGGAATAAGAAAGAAACGGAACCAACTCCTGCGTTTCTCGCTTTAACTGTAAAAATGTGTGCAAACGACCTAACAAACCTTCTGCAAAATTTTGCAAAATATTCATCACTTCTGAATGGGTAATTACCGAGAAGTCAAGTGTGAAATGACCGACAAAAATACCAAACAAATTAAGGAACTTATCACCCATCTCAAGGAACAACTGCTTTAAAATTGTAGTATTTAAAACAATTAGTTATCAAAATCATCCACTCAGTTTTCTAGAGCCAGCTGCCACTGAAGAGTCTGTAAATGAAATATTTTAGCATATTTATGTTCTAGTAAATGCCCGTGCTTCTAATATGACGCAGTGCTAACTGCCAAATGGCTTTTTATAGCAATGGCAAGAATCCCTGAGCTGCTCTGTTAAGTTACTATTTGAGGGCCATTAGAGTTCAGTGATGCTACACCCTGTAAGATAATGAGAAACATTACTCAACACTCTTCCACATTCTGTATATTTAGAAAATTCAAAATCCAAGTGCTTATCACAGCTACAAATAATCTCCAATAAGCCAGTGGATGACTAATGCAATCCTTGGGAGCTTGTTATGATGACTTTTGCTTTTTGAAGGAAGTGAGAGTATTACTTTCCTAAAAAAACCTAGCAGATGAAAAGAAGGGACTAGAGTAAAACTGACAATCTCCTTGTATTCTATCATTAGAAAGAAACTAGACAAAAAAGCCATCTCAGCTATTTATCTGGATGATAAGGATATTTCTTTTCTGGCAACTGTAACTGGTACTGTTCTGGTACCAAACTGAGATGCTACTGCTATTTGCACCAATGTTCAACAGCACCAGGCTCAACCTCGTGCATTTAACAGAAAGTGTTTTAAATTGGCAATAACAAAAAAAATTACCTAAGGAAACCAAGGCTAATGGCTGATCACACACAAATGTTTACAGTCTACCTGTCAGAGAGGGTTTCCATACAATGATACACACACACCCAGGAAAAAACTCATCAAAGCAACTTTTCCTAGACTTCTGGGACAATTTCTGAAACAGACTGTAACAATGCAGGTTGGCAATAACTTCACCTATCACTTCTGCACATAACCATGACTTACATTGTCTATCAACAAAATAAGAAGAATTTTCAGCTCATTTTTCATAACCTGCCTAAGACCTATTTTTTTGTTGACATACATACAAATTGAGGTAGGGCTGCTACTATGTTTGCTTATATTTAATGTTTCAGTCTTTTATAACATCAATGGTTTTAAATGAAATCTACTTAAGAACTGTTTTGCAAACCATGTGAAGAGCACTGGAGACTCATCTTGATAGAGAAAGCTAATATTACNTGTTTCAGTCTTTTATAACATCAACGGTTTTAAGTGAAATCTACTTAAGAACTGTAGACTCATTTTGATAGAGAAAGCTAATATATTTGAAACCAGACATGTTAAGAATTGCATATTTGATCTAATAAATATAGTTACTGGCACAGTTTTTACCAGAAAAATTACTACACAAACTGTCACTGAATAATCAAGACCACCATGCTTTTTATGCTAAGCATATTACAATAATAAATTGTACTGATCTTCTGCCAATTTATCATTAATTCTGTCTCAGCTCAAAACCATTTAAAATATAATTATCTCCAGGTGTTCAGTTTTCAAATTGTAAAGGTTGGCACTCACAGCCCTTCCCGTCACATAATTCTTAAAAGGAAAACAAGTTTTTTTATGTCATGATTGCTTATATGGCATATCAAAGTGATATCTCCATTTCTGCACCTGTGTATGATGATTCTAAAGTCTAAAATCTAGGGGAAGGAGGGGCTTTTTTGTTGTTGCTTGCGTTTTTCTGTTGATTTTTTTCTGTTGTTGGTTTGTTTTCCTTTTTAAATATCAGAAAAATTTAAGTTTTAGCTTTCGACAAAGAACCAGAAAGCCTTCCTTAATGCCACAGCAATGGAAAGAATCTGATCTAAAATGAAAGCCATGTTCAACACTAAACTTTAAGAGAGAAACTCCTCCTTAAATACCTTTGCATTTATGTAACAGCTTTGTGACACTATGATGAAGGACTGGACAGAGTTAGAATGCTGTGAAAAGAGATGGCATCCCAGCAAACGATGTCTCTGCTCCATGACCAGGATAACTGTTCACTATCAAGTTGGAAAACCACAGCATCTCTGTGCTATAGCTGAGCAAGTATTATATATGCATCAGGCCAAAGAACACAGGACTTCCTGATAAAATAGATACTGGTAATATATATCTCTTCCAGAACTTAAAAAAAGCGTCACCGGGCCCTGAGTCTAATCACCAAATTTCTTGGGTTTAAAAATCCTATTTCCCATTGTCTGTTTCCTACTAAACATGCAGCAATCTCTGACAAAATGCAGAAAAGTAACCTGGAAGGGGCAGAAAAAAAAAAAAGAAGGAAAAGAAAAAGAAAAAGCTTCTCATCATGTTTGGCTACTACTGCTTATTCCTCTGTCAATGAATACACAGTTGGACTTACTGTGATTTATAACTTGTTGCTATATTAAAAGATGATACCCTTTTATAGAAAAAAAGCATTTGATTTTTCATAAAATGCTGCTTTCTTTGTTGTATGCTTACAAAAATAATTAGGAAAATAAATTATTTAAGAGCAACAATAGTCTTCAAAATTTTCAAGACATTCCTTCCACATCTACGCTTATTTCCCAAAAGCTAGCCTGCATTTTGTGCTGTTCATTCTCTGTGGGCATTAATTAACAGCTTTGGGAAGCAAATACAAGATGTACAGATCAAGTTTCATAAACCCATTTTTTTTATACCAACTCCTTACATAAGTACTGGGCAAAAAGTCAAAGTGCCCAGTGTCAGTGCTGGTGCAGCTGCGGTGAAAATGAAGCACAGCCAGGAGAACACACACGAGTTTGGTTCAGTTAGACATGTTGGAACTTCAGTGAACATTCAGAAAAAGAGCTAACACAGGTTAAGAATATTGTGTAGAATAAGTGTAAGAGCACTCGTCAAACTAAAGGATTAGATGTGTATATTGACACAAAGCATAAAACCCCTTTATACTTAAGCAATTGTTATTTGATGTCTGTATGTCTATATCACAAAGTATAACCATGATAATCACAAAACTTAAAGCAAGCTTGTCCTTTTCTTCATCATACTGAGCTAATGTGTGACTTGTCATTTAAGAAATTTAGATAGGCATATTAAAACAAACCTCTTTTACCTGAAGATAAAAAATTTAATTTCCTGTCAGTAGGAGTACTTCATTCCTAGAATAATGGAGAGCTAATTGACTTGGAGAACTAATTGACTTGGTCTTCCCATTTCTTCAGGAAGCTCAGATCCATGACATGCCAGCAGAGCACACTGCTAAGAAAGGGCACCTCAACATAGCTCCAGATTTTACTCAGCAAGCAGCTAAAATCCCTTCTGCAGTTCTAGTTCACCAGCACTCTGATCTCATCATGATAAAGAAAAGAAAAAAAAATTAGGTCCATGAGGATTTTGCAGGAGAAACTGGAAGCTAAAACAATGACAGGGATAGCAGGCAAATTACTCTGGCTCTGCTGCCACCCTGGCAGGGCGCAGCTGCTTAGTCTGTGCAGGAGCATGAACTGCTGCTCACTCACTTATTGCTGTTTCATTATCCTGCTCTAATCACGGGACCTAGATACCAAGGATTCTGCCTTAATCTTCCACTGATGTCCCTTTAATCGTGCCATCAATTCTGTGCACACTGTAAGTCAGGACGAGGTCACTCCATCTTCAACTGTGTGATGTTTGATCGTGCACATTTAGCTGAACAGAGAGCAGCTGAACAAAGTCATCTTCACTTCAGCAAGAAGGATACAAAACAGAATATTTATGGAGCCTGAGCAACCAGTATGACAGACCAACAAGGCCTGACGGGCACCAGTACTATCTGTCATGCCCTGAGATGCTTTGTCTTACTGTTTAATAAAAACATTTGTTTGCATCTGGCAGCTGATATTATTGTTTATCACTTAGTGTTAGCAAAACCACAAGAAGAAGCCAACTGCACTAAGAAACAGCCATATATAATATATTTTAAACAGATAATGGCCAAGAAATACTGATGCAACCTTATGTCTTGCACTTCCTCACTTGAGAAATATTCAGCACAGTAAGTTCATAGTTTTCCTACACATTTATTTTGGAGAACTAAAATCCACTCACAAGTGATCACTGTGTAAAATATGTTAGAGGAAGGTGTGTTAAATTATGCAATAAGCAGGAACAGTTTTGTTGCTGCCATTGAAGAAAAGACAGGGAGAAATGGAAAGTGATCATCCTCACTAGTAAGATTCTGAATGCCAACTTCAGTACTCTGAAATATTTTGAAGAGGAGATAATTATGTAACTATAATTTAGGATAAATTGTTTTTTATGGTGTAACTACAGCATAGTCAGGATGGGTTTTAATTCTCTAGTAGCACACACTACCTGGGCAGGAATGCCATCGCCTCTATGGCACCTACTGCAAAACAACCCTAAACTCAGCATACCTCCCCTGACATCCAAGATTGCCACCACAGGAAAGAGCATGAGGAGCAGATTGCAAACACAATTATTAAGAACAATAAATTAATATATTGAAATAAATAACCTTCAAGTATCTCAGTTTTCCAACTGCTGCCCCTCCACAAACAGTTTTTTAAGTTTTCCTTATTTGTTAGTAATCCTTTCAAAACCTCCTTGTATTCAGCGCACAAATAGTTCTGTAATCAATTTCCACAGGATTTAAAATTCCTCCCTAAAATACCTGAGTGTTCCCCCAAGAGATGTAAAATAGCCTTTGAAGCATCAAGCATAGTGCCATCCCAAGTCTGCAGACAGACTGGGGTTTTCTGCGTTGTGTAGTGCCAAACTGGAATTAAGGACACTCCCATCAGGTTTGCTTGAGCTATTCAGAGCCCCCTCAGACCAGTAAAACTCTTAGAATAGTGTGGGAAAACTGATAGAAGCAGGACACTAAATTATTCATGGAGCAAAACCATAAGCAAAAATGGTGCCAGGGAGACCAACTGCTGGAATGTCTCCCCTCATCACCCAGAGAAGGATGTTCACTCCATCCTCCTCCCTGCTCAGGTAAACCCAAATGCAAGTGCTTTAACATCTCAAAAAGACTGCAGTGTAACACCCAAGCTCAAGCTTCTGGTACCGTTCCCCAACAAACTTGCCAAGAGGTGTGGTCAGTAAGTGTCCTGTAAATCTGTTAGGCACTGAAATACAAATATGGCAAAGTCATTATGGAAGGACAGCAGAGTGTCTTAGATGGTAATCGGGCCATGGAGAGATTATAACATCCACCCTATGAACACTAATCTCTGTGTAGCCTGTTGATGACATGACAATACCAGCACTTGTCTGATTAAAAGGCAGGTACTCAGTAAGTAATTATTTCACTATTAAAAAAAAATAATTCTTGTTTGAAATAAACTTCAGAAAAGCCACAGTGATGACAAACAAGAGCATCAAACACAAATGTAAGCAGTACAGATCAGCAGTGCCTCAAGACACGGTATGGGTCAGCTTTCTCAAAAATATAAGACAACAGTTTTCCAGCTGTTTATGTTTACCCTGAACGACAAAGAAAAGCTTCATTTTAAAAAAAGTATAAAGCAAATTCAAAATAAACACCACACCCCAACATTATTGCAAAGTTTAATAACAACTTAGGTAAACAAAAGATTAATAAAGAATGGTGTGTTGAAAGATGCAAATAAAAAGGGAAGAACCACCACCTAATTTGTGCTTTTCTCTCTCTGCCCACTTGCTAACCAGAAATTAGATTTACATCTTTAGCACCATGTTCTTCCTCTTCAGCATCAACAATGTTCCTTAGAACACCTTATCACATAGTACAATATTATGTCATGACTTCAGATGAGCTCACCTATCCAAATGCTTGCCTGGCTTTCATCTTCCTAATGCTTCTATTCATGCCAGATTAGGAATTAAATGTTTTCCCCTGTAGCTATTTCTTTACACCTAGTAAAGTTTAAATCTTGCATGTTGACTCTCAAGACTCAGCTCTTCGAGGAAAGAAAAGATGCTGACAATAAAAACTTGCTTACAAGCTGTTAGTGCACTAAAATACAAAGGAGGCTACAGACTAACTCATAAAGTTCTGAAGATGGGCATAAAGAAAAGGCCTTGAAATGGAAAGCTCTCCACACAAAGGAGATCAACAAGAGGGAATTGACTTTGTTTTGAGCATAGAAATAGGAGGAAATATCACAGGGTGTACGCGAAAATAGTGATGTCAGCTAAGGAAATCACATTCTTTGATTTTGTCATTAAGAAATCAGAGGATAAAAAGACACAGCACAAATATTTTTCTTATGTACTACATGACTAACTAGTGACATGACATCCACTGCCACGATACAAGAGCTTAAAAACTAAAGATTAAAAACTAAAATATAAACACGTATATGGCTATTTGAACTGGCCAACTACAAAGCCCCTTTTTGCTCATGGCAGAGTGGAGGAAGCGCTGACTGATGGAACTGAGGAGGGAGCTCTCTCTGATGCTCTCTCACCCGTGTCTCACCTGTCTCCATACCTGCACACCTACAAATGTGACAACCCACAACTGTGCTTCCCTTTGGCAAACAGGACACTCTACCCTGAGCGGCAGTGCCCACCTGCCCTCATCAAGAAATGAGAACAGCACGGGGTTCTGCCTGCACAGCTAGCACCCCTCTTTTTGTTTTGAGGTTTTAAGCGCAAGATTTTTAACTCTTTCACAATGGAAAAGGATGATGGGAAGCAAATCAGTGATACTGCAGTATTTTTCAAATTTCCAAAATGTGAAATTTCTTGAAATGTAAACATGCGATTTGCAACATCAATAGAAAACAAATAACTTGGTTCCTTCTTTTAAGTCAAATCCTTACATTACCCCAATTTAACATTTTTAGGCACTAGTAATTTTTGAAGGATAAAAAAGGATCATTGATGCTTATTTCATTATCACTGATCAATCACAATTGGCATAAAACAACTGCTTTCATGTTTAAAAACACTGACCACATTAACTTTACACTAATTAAAAATTTACTGCAGCAAAATCCTAGGGAAATCACTAATACAGTCAAATGAGGGCACAGACCTACTGTGCCTGCACAATAGTGTCTTTCAAATTAAATATTACCAGCCTTTTCACACTTCCTTTAGAAAGAATGGAGCAATGCTGTAATTAGGATGTGCTAACTAAAATGTTTGTGCAGTTTAACCTTTTAAATGAAAAACATGACTGCACTTGACACATGCAGGCTGTGCCTGCGTTTCCCATTTCCTCCGGAGCTGAGACGAAACAGCGCAGACCCTCCTGCCCACAGCCAGCCATCCGCAGAGCTGTAACAGGAGTGTGTTTGCCCTCTGATTTATAAATTACACGGGCCAGCACACTCAGAAAAACAAGCTAAAATGAACACACTCTTACTAATTTCTTTAATTAACATTTTGATTAACAGCTGCCAATTTATCTAAGGCCTGACAGGACTGCAATCGGCTGTCTAACGTTTGATTGCTATTTTTTCCTCTTGCTAGTCTCCCCATCTGAGCTGTGGCTGCCAGGGATTTTCTAGTTTCCACAGGGAATCAACTCAAAGCAGGGTCTGGCCCTGTCGGGTACTGGCTCTGCCCGGCCTGCAGCTCTGGAGGATCAGAGCTCCTGGGTTTGTCCCTGTCCGTGGCCAGCTTTTGGAGCCGTGCCAGACGGCTCCGGTGACATTTCAGAAGGGCTCACGGGGCCGCCTGCAGTGCTTAATCCCAGGCTGTGGGATTTTCCACGCCGTGCACAGAGCTCGGCGAGGCCCAGGGCCCCGCAGGCGGTGCCGCCGGTCGCATCCGGCCCCGGGAGCTGCGGCCCGGCCTCGGGCACCCCGCGCCCGCCAGCCGCCCCCACACCGCGCCCAGCCGCGGCTTCACCCGCGAACCTGCTGCCAGCCACGGCACCGGCCACACACAGCCACGGCGCCAGGCTCTGGGGATGCTCCCGTGATTCCCATGGAGAGCTGCCAGGCCCTGCCAGCGCCTCCAGGACGATCTCTCCCGCGATGTGTCTGCCACCAGCCACCGCAGCTCGGCTGACATCGCCCAGCCTGAGGGCACCCACCATCCCCAAGAGCTGCAGCTCCCTGGGTCATTCGTGGTCTGAGAGACACAATCCCTGCCACCCTAGCAGAGCACCACTGGATACTCCTGCTGTGCTTTTCCAGCAGCAAAAATTCACTCCACTGTTTACTGGCCTGAACTTCCAGATGGGTCTCCACATCCTAAGTCTCCACGCTCTGACTGTCAAGGTCTGATTTCCACTCAAAGCCAGCACATGGACAGTAAAATCTAATTTTTACCAAATGATTAATTTCTGGACCATTTCCTAAGTAATCACTTATATTTAAGTGATTTATTACACTTAATTACAGCATATCTCCTGACAAAAGGAATAGGAAAAACCAGTTTGTGGCTTTTGCTCTTATTTCAAGTTACCACAATCAAAGCTGAAATTTTCGGTCTTCCTTCACTTATCAAATTACACACAAATGCATTTTTAAAACTAAGCAGATTACTTTTTCACCAAAATGAGAACTTTGCCAAGAAGAGAGGCAGTTGGCTTGTACAAACACCTTTGTGTATTAGCATACTACTTTTCATTAATAAGGTTTAAACAGAAGAAGGGAGTACCATTTCAGCAGACTGGGCTTTGTTAGGGTTGGGGGGTTTTTTCTGTATTTAAAGGAATTTGCAGAAACCTGGAGGTTACTGCTCCCATTACCAAACTTAGAAATTAATACTTAATCCTAAACCATGGATACTAAATACTAAGTTACCATGTCTGCGCACTCAGAATACAAGACAACAACCAGCTCATCTGTGGCTACAAACTTCAAGAAGTTGACAACTCACGTCACCTACCCATTAATTGTTAAGGACAACTCAAGAATACAGACATTTCCTTGGATTGTGCTGTTTTTAAAACACTACTCCTTTCCCTACTAAAATTGGTATGAGGCATGCATGTTTTTGGAGGATTTGTTTCTACAGTACACTCCTCTACTTCACACCCATAATTAAAACTGGGTAAGTCTCCAACAGATTTTAGTGGTTCATGAAATTCTTGACTTCAAAATACTATGTGGGGAACCAGCACTGATGTGTTTGTTAGAAACTAGAATTCTTAGTCTTTGATTTGGCCCATTCTTATTTTAGGGACAAGAGGGCAAGTAGAGTTTTATTTTGTTGCTTGCTCCACAAATAAACTGACCAAGATCAGGCAATGTAATTCCCAGATGGAACAATTCAGAAAGCTGTCTTCCTTCTGGGTAAGAGCGAGGACAAAGAATTCAACCGCTAAGAAACCTCAACAGCTGGGCATCAAGGCAGGAGCTGGAATGGAAGGGAGAGGCATGACGGGACACTCACAGAGGGAGAGAGCAGCCTTGGCCCACGGGAAGGCACACAATGGCACAGAGAATACAATGGGATTTTTTGCCTGCTTATGTTATAGCAGGAGCATGTATGCCAACTGCCTCAATCTATGCATTTTTACCTACTATTTTCCAATGTCTAAAGGCTTCTGAGTAACACTATGCAGTAAATATTCACAAGGTTTCACCTTGAAATGGATTGTGTGTGTGGCACAGTGAAACCACATGCTACCAGTGTACTGTGACAAATACAAAAGTAATTTTATTTAACATAGTAAAAGCAACCCATTATGTAAGGCAATGAAATTAGTAAGTTCTTTTCCCGGTACTAAATATTGCAAGAGGTTTTATTTTCTATCAACAGTACTTGAAGCCATTGAAAAAAAATCCCCAAAACATCAACAACATTAGACACTCATACCATCAGTTAATACCTGAGTTCAGAAGCCTAAAATTAGCCCTGCAAGCTGTGATAATGCACTGCGCAGATCCACACACAAAGAACACCCACCTGCGCACGCCGCTCACTCCCAGGGAAAGAGGCTGCAGAGAGGAGACTCCTGCTCTGACATCAGGACAGTGCAGGAGGGAGAGAAGCAGTTTGATATGAATCACTGCAGAGAACCTAATTTCCAGGTCTTTGGTGCTACACAATCACCCAAGGAGGACAACCTGAACTGTGGCAAAACCATTGCAATAGAAGAAAGTTTGCTTCCTACCACTCCAGATAAAGAACAGCATCAACCCTCTCTTTTTTCATTTTCTCACTGAACACATGTAACACAAAAAGGTATTTATATAATTTGCGATGCTATCACTACACACACACATATAGTACCTCCCTTGTATGAATAAGTACTGCAGAATATCAAGAAACTGAAAACAAACAAACAAGAATAAAATTGAGGGAGCGGAGAGAATCCAGAAGTTGATGTATCCTGCACATTTTGCACTGCCAGGAAAATTGATTTTAAGAATAAAAATTCTCCAGCCAATCTTTTACTTGCATTTTTCTTGTCTGGTTTTGTGAAGTGAGATGAATGCAACTCTATCACATCTCCTTCCACTTGTCTACATTATAGTGTTCTGTATTTCAAAATTAGGCTAATTTTAGTAAAACTGAAGAATGGGATTTGAGATGGTGCCCTCCCACCCTCTGCTGGGAGATGTCGTGAATATACTGGTGTTTATCATTAACAATAAAAGCAGCATTCAGACAGCAAAGATAGGACTTCTTGGTGCTCTTACAGAAGGAAGGCAGAAGATCTCTGCTGGCTGGACACCATGAGCACATTCCAGCCCAGCTGTACACATGTCTTATTAAACTGGCCACAAA
>VWYP01029218.1:171271-234026 GCA_013400435.1 Pycnonotus jocosus | reverse complement strand
AAAAAAAAAAAAGAGGCCAAACACAACATGAAACCTGAAGCTATGTCTGTGCACAGAGCAGGAGATGCTGCAATGGGAGAGTGATGGCAAAACACACAGGACAAAGGCACAGACAACCAGGCTTCACTGTCTTCACTGCATATTAAGACTCACTTATCCTTTCTCAAAATTCAACAAACTCAGGCACTAATTTCACAACCACTTTAAACTGGCTGGTGCGAGCTAATACTGCCACAGGCAAAAAGCACTTCTGCCCTCACCCCCAGTCCTGACCACTCAGTCTGAGCCTCTGCACCATCTGCTCTGTCCACAACAAAGAGCAGAACCATTCACTCAAAGGCCCCACAGTATCACAAACCAAATGCCTGCTTGTGCCAAAGCTGGCAGTGAACTGAGCGAGGACTAGCAAGAATTAAACTGTCACTTGATCCCAAGGAGAGGGCTGCAGGCGTAAGAACTGGGCACAAAAATTAACTGGGTTGTGAGCTGCCACAATGATAAGTTTGCCAGTTCCTAGAAGCTTTGAGGGGTACATACAAAAAAAATCAGACTTCCAAAGCATTTCATCTGATTGATATCAACAGTGCATAAGCTGGGCTTGCTTACACTGCAGCCTGCTTATGTTTACATTTAGTACTGTCTAAGATGATTTTGTTGTAAATATTTTGCTTTGAAGAGATTGTTTGGTTACTGGCTACTATTATTATTCTTCCTGGAAGGAAGAGAATAACGGGCCTTGAGCCAACATCAAACATCTTAAAGTTGATCAATTGAGGATGCCAGCGTGGTTACTTAGAAAATCAACTTTGCTGCTGTGGAGAGTGCATGGAAAGAACCCCTTGATTTGCTACATGACACCACAAAGCCAGCCTTAGTAAAAGAGCAGCAAAATCATAAAAAAAGTAGTGCTACTGCCTTGTATTTGGAAACGAGTGCTCTGAAGTACCAGCATGAATTAAATTCCCAGAATCTCTAGAACCACAAGGCAATGGATTTTGAAATACGTGGATTTTTTTTCTCTAGCAGCTGCCACTTTGGAGAGTGTTCTACACGCTGCAGAACAAAACAAATATATTGGGTAAGGTTACTGGTTTTGATGTTTTCTTTTCCAAGTGGGCAAGCTTAGAAGTTCCTCAGGTTTCAGAAAACTGGAGCGAGTCCAAAATAAAATAGATGACTGAGTACAGAGGAACAACTTGACAGGCTTGTTGGTGCACAATCAAGTGACAGCATTTTATGCCTTAGTATCAACTCCACTTACACAACATGCTTGTTTACACCAGAAATACAAAATATAACTGCTACTCATGCAGCATATGTGCACACATAGAATGAAGGTTTCTGTACAGAATTATGTCATTTCCAGGGACTAAAATCAGGAAAGGACATTGAGTCCATCAGATTTCAAGTGTACAGCCACGGCTATTGTGAATCTCTGCCACCTGGACAACTGGGACAGAGCAGAGGAAATAGCAAACAGCCCAGGAGCTCTGCAGGGCTTTCAGCACATCCTATCTGCCAACTCCAGCCTCCCTAGGTATGTTCTTGTAATCACAGAAAAAGGGGATGAGTATGGGCCCTAAAGGTCAGTGCCCATCCTCAATCTGAATAGACACCAATCCTACAGAGAGAAAAACTTGGCACTGACCAGTTCCTAGGTGTCATTCTCAGTCTGTGGCAAGCAAGATATGAGCATCAAGCCTTGCAATACCACACACATATATAAGTTTATATAATTTCTGTGGCTATTAAAGCAATCCCAGGTATTTTTAGAAGCTAGCTGGTGGACTGCTTTGTGACCCACAGGATGACCTTTGGTCAAATAGTACATGTCACTGTGATGAGGAGGGGATTGAACTGTGGTAGTTTAAAAACCTCTCCTCTGACCTTAGAGGCCAGGAGTGGGCCAGTGTGGCATCTTTCCAGGCATATACATGGTTACATGTGGCTTGTCAGAGGCTGCAAGCCAAAATGAAACTGAAGAAAATGAGTGCTAGCTAGTCCCATGCCAATGATGAGCAGGGCCAGAGCTTGAACAGAGTACTATATGCTTCTCATTATAATCTTGAAAAGTGATAGAAGTAAAAACAATTACTTCACAAAGCCCACCGTAATACAGCAGAAAACCAAAATACTGAAGAACTCAGATGAGAATTTCAGCCATGTAGTAAGAAAAGAAACTGCCTCTTAGCTGTTTTCCTCTTAGCAAGAAGAGCCACAAATTCCATGTGAGTACCGTGTGTACCATCACACAGTGATGAACAGCTCTTGAAACTCTCAGTGTACATCACAAACTGACAGCTCCAACCCAGCTCTACAGATAATCCACAAACATCAGAAAGTTTTAGGCTCAAAGGTGGAAGGATGCCCTGAAAGGGGCACACCTTCTACCTAATGCACAGAATTCACCACAATGTTCCACAGAAACCAGGGCTTTTCCAAGAGCCAGACATGACAAACAGGTTCTTTGCAACCAGCAGGGTCACACAGAGAGGACACAGCACAAAACCACTCCTGGCCTGGCAGAGGGAGAAAATACTGTGGGGTAAAAATATAAGAAGGTGATCTGGTTAAAAGAGAAGCCTTCCTTCCGGAAAGCTACTTTGTATAGAATTGTGAAATAAAGGTTTTCTGACAAGCTTGCCAAACAACAAGGAAAAACTCAGTTATGTAGGAACTGCTTCAACCCTGCAGGAGCCTGGTCTAATTGCATCCTCTACAAAGCAGTGCAGAGGGAGTGTGTCATACCAACCTGAGCAACTCGTTATCTGGGGAAGAGAGAACAGAAAATAGGACAAGAATCTCTTGACAGTGGTCCTTCTTTCTCTAATACAACTTGGTGAAACAAAAGAACATTGCTGTCTTTGTGGCCAGCAGCATTCTCTGACACAGCAGAACTCGCAATAAGGCACTGAAATAGGCAAAGTTTATCAGAAGTTTACATAAAAGACACACTGATGGCTTTTTTCCTATATTTTTTGGTATTGTTGAAAAGATTAACCTGCTTCCCAGCTGCATGACAACTGCAGGAACATCTACACAAATTATAGAGTAAAAATTAATAATTTTCTATACAAACACTGTATTATGTATTTGTTTCATCAATAGGAGATAATAGGGTTTGGAAGTGTTTTGGCTGTTACTGCCTGTGATAGCTAATGATGGCCTATGAGACAATAATACCACAAACTTATGTAAAATTACATATAATATTTATCTGTTTCTGTTTATTTTCTACATTTTTAAAGGATATTTGTAATTGTTTCATACTGTTATGAAGCTCTCACAGAGTTAAATAATGCAAGAGCTAATCAAAGATTGCTACTGAAATGCTGTTTGAATCTTGTTACAGGTAGACACAACACACTACTTAGAAATCTGAATTCCATTCCAGGCCATTTACACTACTTGGATATAATTATTTAGTGTTAAACTGAATTAAGCCTAATGAGAAGCTTTAAAAGGTGGCATTAATTGTATTATTTTGAAAGTGAATTTAACCCTTTAAAAAAAGTTATTTTTTAACTTAAAAAAAAGTCATGTGGTTATTGATTGCTATTCATCAATAAACTTACAGGTTTCATTGTTTAGAAAGTGTTATACACTCCCTCTTCTGGTTATATCTTAAAAACACAGTTTCTAGACTTAAAGTGTATCACGTTAGATTTTAAGTGTATCATATTGCTTGGAAGAAAAGAACCCTCAAGGCAGTATCATGTTTCTTTTTAAAAAGCCAGCAAACTGGTGATCAAAACCAAATAAATAACAGGTGAGAATCACTTGATGTAATGCCCAACTAAAGTAAGTAGCAGCTACTTTTTAGCTGTGCCTAAAACCAAAATGTTATAGATTTCTTTTAATTTGGTAAAAAAAAAAAATATTGTCCCAAGTTTTTTAAAAGCATGACTCATGTCTAATGCCTGGTTAGCATTCTCTGCTGTATTGCTGTAGGTAAGAATATAGATTTTAAAATGCTGCCTACTTTTCTGGAGGTGGCAGATAAGTTCCTACAAAACATTGTTTTTATGTTGGTCCAGCATGGATAACTTTCTTCCACCTAGTACACCACCCCTTGTCTTCTCTGGGGGGCATTCTTCTAATAGCAAAAGCTGCTGAAGGCTACACATACATCCTAATATATAAAAAATATTATTCACAGTATAGAAAATGAGAATTATGAAATAAGATTAAGAAGTCCAAACAGAACAGTTAAAGTAATGCATAAGAAACCAAAAGATGAACTATTAATAAGTGCACACACATGCATATATCCATCTCTTCCCTTGATGCTCAGGGCTTGATAAAGCCAGGAGATGTGTCTCAAGTAGGACACACTCTTGTTGCCCTCACCCCTCACCAAAATGTGCAAAATCCAAGAATGCCACAGCATTACAAAAACCACATTAACAGTACTGCTGCCAAAACATTGAGAGAGGAAAAACTTGTGAAAAACTTTTTGTTTGTTTTGCCCTGTTTAGCCTCTCCTCCTTTCTACCACTTTTATCCTTGGTTAAGAGTAATAAAATAAAATAAAAAAAAGAGTAATAAAACCAGCACTTTACCTACTTCATTCTCCCTCCTCCAAGGTAATTTTGTCCTACCTTCCTTATTTCGCTTCCTCCTTATTGTCTTAATCTATTTCTTTTTACATGTATTTTACTCAAGTTCTTTGTTTTACATTTCCCTTTTTAGCTATTCCCTGGTGTCCTCTCTTTCCCCTCCTCAGACACACACACACACAGACTGCAAACCACTTAATTCCAGCTGTGTCCTGCCAAAGCTGCCATCCCCTTGCCTACCAAAGCTGGGCACCACTGCCCCAGCCAGGTACTGCACAGCCAGCTGTACTGGGTGCACTGGTATCTTTGCAAAAAGTAATGTAAATGATGGTTACTGATGGGATTTTCTATCTGACCTATGAAGTTGTGCTTGCAGAGAAGAAGAGACCATCCCAACACAGCAGTTGTTCAAGAGTAAGATGCTGGTATGAGAGGGTACAGTCTGTGCAACTGGAAACTATGTACTTCCATGGCAGGGTGGGCAGGGAAAAGACAAAAAACCAAGGAAAAATTATTTTCTTCATGACAGTTCAATACTCAAAACAATTTTACAAGCTTCCCAGAATACTCCTCCCTGGAATCACAAAGCGCTGTGGTATTCATCTGAGGTTTGCAGTTCTTGGAATAATCTACGCAGTTCATGAGAACACACACTTCTCCCCAAAAAACAAATGAGAAAGTACTTATAAATAATTCATCTGCATGTGGTTAGTTTTTGAAATTAAACTGCTACTAACTCCACCCTCCAACACCAAGTTCGTATCTCCATGGCTCTGACACATTCCCATCTCTCCAGAACAGCAGAAATTTGTCCCTTTTTTACTTCAACTCAGGCTTCTTCCACCTCCCCAGCTCTAAAACAGGTTGCAGCTTCGTTCTCCTGCACTCAGCTTAGGGCATTGTGCCAGCCCTGCGTGCCCATGGCCTGCCCTCAGTGTGTGCCACCTCCCCTGGCTGTGCTCCAGCCTGGAGGAGTGGCTTAGGCGGTAGAAAGAACCCTTTTAGCTGTGAAGGAAACCTTCCAAGGATGTGGATCACGTAAGCTGATGCAGAACGGCCTTCCCTGACCCTGCAGAAAATCAGGAACGATGATTGGCAGAGCTGTGTCCTGCTCCACGTGCCATTTCCTCTCACAAAATGAGTTCTGAGTGATTAAACTCAACCTTGACTTCTAGACTGGTTAAGTCCTCTCATTGTCAGTCATTTTTAATTGTAGACCTGATGCAACTACCCCACCTGGCTTCTTTCAAAGTGAAGCCGTCGTCAAATACACTCAATAGCAACTTTTAATTGGAATTACTTTTTCTCTTTAAATCTTACTCCGATCTATTGATCAACATGCTTTCTCCCTCTTGCCAAACAACTATTTCTGTGATAGTGAACATGGCACTGCTTCTTCTTTTCCCACAAAGATAAATATTTGTTTTTCTATCTTTCTTCCTTTCCCCTTGTTCTCCTCCATTAACATTTATTTTGAAAAGCAAGCAGTCAGTCCCAGTGTCCAAGCAAATACCCAGCAAGGAGATCACTATAAAGGAGCAGGGTTCTCATGGAAACCTTGCAAAATTTTATATGTTAGACTTGTTTTAAATATTTTAACATTTCAGTAAGAATAGAATAAAAAACCCCCACTGTCTCTTCAGCCAATATTAAACCAAATGGATTTTTGTATCTAGGTCTTCTGCTATGGCAGAATAGCGTAAAATTAATTTCACATTAACCAAAGGCAAGAGCAGCCTAAAGCACATAAAACACTTAAAGTTTGTAGTATTTTAGCACACACAGTGATGCAGAGAGAATAACATGAGTTATATGGTAAGCACTAAACTGAATAATCAGTATCTCTTAAATCTGAAGCTGAACATCACCTTTTTTCTTAGTTGATATTTAAAAAGTGCTTTATGGCTTCAACCAGAGCTTGACAAACTCATGTACCCACAAAAAAGGAGGAAGTTCTACTAGAAAACTGCCATCAGCTTCTCAAACAGACTCCCTGTGCTTTCATGTAATAAACAAAGACCACAGCCATTCTGTGTACAAAAATACTCTTCTGCATGTGAACTGTTTGTGATGATACAAGTAACTACAGCACTGAACTCCAACACTGTAAAATCTGCATGGCACATTTGGTATTCAGCTAATGGCTTGGGGGTGCACATTTCAAAGCTAAAATATGTTTACAGAGTTTCTTTCCACATTATAATAATTTCTTATATAATGATGCATTATTTAAAAATGACTAAATAAATAGCCAAAACTTTTCCTTCTGAAATGAATCCTGTGTTGACCTCTGACCCTGCTATATGCCAAGACGATTCTTGCAAAAGCTACAGAATTTCACAAATCTCTACCAAGAAATTAAACTAGCTGTTGCTGGACCCACAGATTAAGATCCAGCTGCTGGAACTTTGACTGTGTGAACTACTGTGAGAGGACTGTGCATTTAAACAGAAGCTCCTGAACAGAAGCTGCCAATGACAATTTGTTAAAACATATACATTAACTGGAGCCATAATATGCCAAATGCCACCTGTGCATGTTTGGCAATACGCTTGGCAGATTGCTCCAGCACATCTGTGACACATCACAGAATATTCAGGTTTTATTTTGGTTGTTAGACTTCTACAGAAGATCACTGATATCCAAGAAAATTCTTACGATTTATAAAAAACCTTTTCACGTTGCATTAAAAAGACTTTAGTGAAGAACAGTGGACATTAATTACTGAAACAAATTGCTTGCTGCCAGAAGTATGCAGGCCATAATGAAGGGTTATCCCTCCAAAATGAGGATAAGCTCAAGCAATCTCCCACGAGGAAAAAAAAACCAAACCAAAACAACAACAAAAAAAAACCACACAAAAAAGAAATCAACCCAATAACCAAGCAACAAACAATCCAGTCCTCAGATCCAATGGCTTTGGAACAAAATCCAGTACATTCCTTTCTTTTCTTATCAGTTTCAAATGCTGCCTTGTACAGACACTTTATCTTCGACTTTGTAATCCATGAATCCATGCTAAACACACTCTTATTCTACTCTAAACAAGCAACACATACACAACAACTTTAAAACATTAAATATTGACAGATTTTTCAGAACAATTCGCTGCTGCCAAATTTTAGAAAAATACAGTAGGACAAATTTATATTCAATTCATAGTGTGAGAAGAACCCAAACATGTAACACTGCAGGGACTGTAATATTTATGTTATGTATGATACACATCCAAAATACGTCAGCACACCAGAGATACTTAACAGATCATTTTTCTCAATTAAAATCACAAGTTTCACGTGTTGTCTTTGAATCCAGGCACTTAACACCTACACAAAAAAAAAATTTAGGACCCCTCAAAGCGGAGACCTGCAAGTGAAAGGTGGATGTGGGCCTTGGCTGAGAGAAGAAGGACCTCGGTTATACAATTAGATGGAGGAGAATCACAAAAGGCCTCGAACAGACTCCCCGAGGACGGACCCAAGTAACCTGCAAACATCTCTTTCTCTACTGTCAGGATCTGCCCTCCGAGTACACGGTTGTGTGATGCTCTATTCCAATTCCACAACTCCTAGAAACCACAAGAGATGATGGGCGTACCTGTACAGTAACCCTGCTTCTGATTCCTATACTTCAGGTTTAGACCTGCACTGGTTGGAAACCAAAATGTTTAAGCAATTCCCCATCAGCTCTCAGGACAGCAGCAGCAGGCAAAGCTCATGGTTGTTGCTCACCTTTGCCACCGTGCCAAACCCATGGAAGTTAATCAAAACACTTGACATAGCTTTTTAATGACTCAACAGCCCAACATACTATCATCATCTCTTTGCAACACGTACTGTATTCATGGTTTTCACAATCACCACATGAGTCACAGGCACTCTCAGTGTAAGTTTTACAGGTAGCCTTCATTATTATTGCTGAGAGTTTAACCCTACTTTGTATAATTCATGGAAACTAAGGCACAGAAGGGAAAAAAAACCTTCTAAAACCCCTTAAAGTTAGGAGGAAGGAACCCCACAAATCTCTATGCATGATGCTACATTCACACTACTGAGTTGTCTCTGAGCCACAGAGCAGCCCAGCCAAGGCAGAGAAGCAGCTCTCATTAGCCAGGAGGCTGATAACCACAGGGAGATGAGATAAACCTGTGGAACAGCTGAAATGCCAACAAAAGGTCACACAGCCTGAAAACCACAGCACTTCAGGGCTTCCACGAACAACCTGAAATAACTGTCACGATGGCTCCCTCAATGAGCGACCTTTGGGTGCAGCACAAGAACTGTGTCTAACATGTCTCCAGGGAGGACAGAATGGAAATCAAAGGGAGACAGGCACATCCCGCTGTCCTGAGGAGCATGACAGCTGGCACATGATCATCCAGAGTGCAGACAAATACTCCTGGAGAAAAACACTTTCTGGGAATAGGTCATCGTGATAAGTGATCTCAGGTGCTTCACCCACAAGACTCAGTGCCTGAACATTATATCTCTTTTCCATCTTTCACCTCTGAATTGATCTTGACTCATCCAAGGAAGATGCTGATACCATGAAAGTGTAGTCATTCACAAAGCAACAGCAGGAACAGGTGCAATAAAAGGCTGCAATCACTTGCCTGGCCCCCCAAATGAAAACAGCTGTGATCTGACAGAACAGAGGATTTATCTTGAAACAGCTTTTCTTTGGCTGGCTGGCGTGCTCCTGCCCTACCATGTCCCCAGCAGTGCTGTCACCCTAAGCCAAGGGGCTAAAGCCACTGGACTGCACTGCCAGCCAGCTACTATACACAGCTAAGAAGGAATGCCACAAGCTGACTTCAGGTATCTCATTACATTAGATTGCTCTTAAAAACAAACCTGCACGTGGTGTTATGCATACCAACTTTACAAATCAAGCACAGTACATATACCAACACCATTGAATAAATTATTAAAATGGAAATTCATAGCCCAAACACATGCTTGGATTGCCTAAAAAAACGTAGAATTTAATTTTAAATTAGTATCTTTTCTAGTTAAATGCACAAAATGGAAAAGAATTAATTACATACACATCTGTCATTTGTATCAATAAAGTATTTAGTAAAAAGGTGACATATTCTAATTAATAAGGTTACATTTAAATTATTTCTGACTACTTATGGTCCAGAGAAAAAAGCCAGCATATGTCCTCCAAAGCACTTTCAGCCTACCTAGTTAAGTAGTTTATCACAAATATGCCTTGGAAGAAATTAATTAGCTCATTAGGTTTAACTAATAGTTTGTTTAGCTTTCCTTCCACAAAAGTGACATTTTAACAGAGCATATTCTACTACTTCAGAAAACAAAATTCCACATGACGAATTTCAAAGAACACGGAGTACAGCAACACACCACCAGGAGCTGTAGAATATGTGAAGAGATTAATACTTCTCTGGCAACAATTAAAAATAAAAGACCATATGAATATAACAAAGAGATACATTGAGGGACTGCAGATTTTCAGATTTTTTTCAATCCCTGAAATCATACCATTAATAAAAAACTTAATTCAGTGTAAACTGTGGTGAATCCAAAGGGTTCTTTATTTTCTTATTATGATAACACACTTTTTGCTTTAAAATAACCATGCATTTTGAGAACTTCCACAATTTCCTTCTCCTGAGCTACAGTGTTTAAAAAAATAGATAACTGTCTGGTAATCAATCACCTGTCATATTTATCAGCTTTCATATTTAATTTTCTAAATTAAGGGACAACTGTGTAAGTATTTGAAAAATGGGAAGGCTGATGTAAGGCTTTGAGAACTAGGACTACACAAAATCACCAAGTCAGCCTTCTTACCTTTCTGAGGCTATTAGATTGGCAAGCTAAGGTCCTTTAATGATGCTCACCCCACCCAAGCCTGTTTTTCTCATCAGAATGACCCCACCTGTTTCCTCTGCACGCCACAGCCCGCGCCGAGACTCTTCATTGTTCAGAACAAGCTTAAGAAATACTAAGAATAACCTCATCATTCCTATCTGCTCCTTCTACATTTCTCTTAAAGTAGGAATCTGCCACTGATGTAAGGCTTGGATTAGAGAAATTTTCACAGAGATCACACTTCTACAAAGTGGTACTGAATGGAAACATTATGTTAGTATTTATTACAACTTTTAAAAAGACTTTCCATGCCTTCATTTTGCAGTTCCCTGTTCACTCTGTGCCTTTTAAATTGCAAACAGTGCTTACAGAAGAGTTGGAGTTCACTTCACATAACAGGTCTAACAGCAGTATAAGCAGCATTACAACATGCCATGTTTTCATGTCCACGCTCAAGACACAATGCTGCACCTATTCAGCTCCTGAGCTGCTTCTGCCACCTGTCCATAAGGGCAAACATGATACTGCTTCCTACCAGACACCTGTTTGTCAGACAGTGTTTGGAGATCACCTGCTCATTTCATAAAGACAACCTTAAGTGTCTGCAGCTATCCACAGCTCTCCATCACTACAATGTTACTGACCTCAAGACGGAATATTCAATATGCCATTACTCAGAACTCAGTATC
This sequence comes from Pycnonotus jocosus, assembly GCA_013400435.1. Taxonomy (NCBI): domain Eukaryota; kingdom Metazoa; phylum Chordata; class Aves; order Passeriformes; family Pycnonotidae; genus Pycnonotus; species Pycnonotus jocosus. The sequence continues at coordinate 222,938 of VWYP01029218.1, read as the reverse complement.
ATCCAGTCCTCCCCCATAAATTTATTTTTAGCTGTCAGAATTAGTTTAATATGATATTTTAGAAGGAGTTATTGGACATCTTAGGTTGATATTCAGTGACACGTGAGGAATGTCACTGGCAAGGGGTAAACTTGCTCTTGGCTAGTAAAAAGGCTTACAGCAGCTACAGCAAGAAAAGCAAGATGGCCTTTTCTTCTTCTGGTTCCCAACAGCTCTGGAGACTTATATCCACAAAATTGTGGGTTAAAAAAACAATTGGCTTGTACAGCCATCCACAGAATAACAAGCAAACTACTAAGAATTATGACACAAAACCTATTCAAGTTCTTCTCTGAGTCACACTGTGAGACACAACTGCAGGATCCAGCAGCAAGGGTAGGGCTATAATCCATAAGGCAATATTACACAAAGCCAAGTGAGAGGGAGAAAGGATAAGAAGTTCACCCTCTGCACAGCCCTGAAAGGCCCTTCTCCAGTCTCGAGTAAGCAGAAGTGAATTTATCTTTTCTTGCCAATGTGTTGGATTACTTAAGATGCACAAAAGGTTATCCCTTTTTCTCAACACTAGAAGAGGTTCCCTGCCCACACCCAGCCCATATCCTTGTAAACACCAAGCCAACCAGTAGATGCACTGGTCTAGAGAAAAGAGATGGTGTAAAAATACATGTACACACAGAGAGGAAGGACTAGTTCAGAAGATGCTTTGTCCATCATGTTTATTAGGAGTTGGACAGAAAACATCTCATGAATTTCTTAAGAAACGAAAAACTGAATCCCAAAAAAACTCCTATCCAAATATTGGCATTAAATTGTTTGAGGTTAATTTCCAGTCTTGAGAGGAGCATGGAAAAGCAGAACTGCCAACCACCCCCAGTCAGGCTTGGAGGAAGTAACCAAACACTTGAACTGTAGCACTGGTGTAGCACTCCACTTCTCTCAGTCCTCTCTAAACACTGGCTGACCAACACAACAAGAGCTTCCTTACATAGTTGATATACAAAACCACTAGACCAGTAAACCAAACACAAATTGATAATTCTGAAAATAAATAAACAAGCTTACTGGCTATTGGAAGGTTACTACGTTTTACAAATTCTGCTGTAAGTTTAGCTTTCAGTTCAAGTTCACAGTTCACACCATACCAGAACCCATGTAAAAATAATCTGTATAAATACACAAAGAAAAATGACCCACACAGACACAAACACACTATACATATTGGCTGTGAAATACACTAGATATGTCATTTCCAAACTGAACTGTAGCTATGCAGCATTTCAAGAAAGCAATAAAAACCAAAAAAGAACAAGATCTTTATGTAACTGAATTACAATGTATATAAAATGATTAAATACAGGTTATGGTCTTTGACATTTTTTATAATTTAATGATCTATTTACCATCAATTAAAAAAAAATTGCCAGGCTTAATCCTGATTTAACCTCACCCTTAATTATTAAAAATAGTTAAGCACTTACCATAATGTGATTGAAATGCCTGTGGTTTTACGACCTGATTACAGTGGTTACACATCACCAAATAGAAATCATCATGAGCCGGGCAAAGACCAAATATTGGCATATCTAAAAACAAAAAGACAAAATGGCATCTCTCAGCTGCTGACAATTATAGAAAAACAGTTTAATTACAGAGCGATGACACTAGTGTTGAATCAAAATTTTAGAGACATTTGTACCAAATTTGAAAATGAGGAAAAAAGAGCATATAATGCAATAGATAATTTTGTACTGGAGAATTACAAAAGCAAAAATCTTACTACAAAGATAAATGTAAAATGAGCGATTACTTGTAGAAAACATCTATTAGAAAACTGATTTAGGACTGTTTATTTTATACCAGATGCAAGAATGCAAGAAAAAAAGACTGACTTCAATTGAGACAAACACAACGTAAGAGGGGATGTTTTATGTATTCTGAAAAGGGCTTTGGATTTCATTCCAATGTCATTAAATGAATTCAAAAGTGAACTTCATTTGCTATTTAATTTTTTTTTAAACCATTTTAAACACACAGTCATTCACTGGGCAGAATTACATGCCTAATGGTTTTATTTGTTTAACAGTGCATTATAGTCCAGCCATCTGCTGCCAGAGATCCATGGAACAGCTACACAGGAGAGAGAACCAGAGATAACAGTATGTCAGAGCATGTGTGGATTGCAGAGATAACACACATACTTGGAGACTTTTACAAATAAAATTAGTTTCTACAGTTTTGTTTTTAAGAATACAGTTTGTTAAGAATATATTTAACAGTTATAACTGCATTTAGACTACTGGAGCAATAAATTCAGCATTCACTACACAACTTAAAGGTGTATTACATTTATGTAACTTAAAATGTTATTCAATCATTAAAAGACAAATAGAAACTGCAAACATAATAAGTGGCTAAGGATCTATAACACTATTCAAAGGTTAAAAATTGACATAAGCAAACTTATTTTCTTATAAAAATCCTCAAGTAATAGATTTATCTTAATAGAAACTTAGAAAATAAGTGAAACTTATTTACTCTTGTGCTAGAACTGACCCCAGAGTTTTATTTTACAGATATTAATTTGCCTATGTATACTTTTAGCAACACCCACTGCTTTGTTCATTAATAGAACAGCAATTATGAAATAAATTGCATGTGTTGCACATCGAGTGTGCCATAATTCAAGGCAACTGCTCACAGAAAGACACCATCAGCCCTGTCCACTTTGTTTCTCACAGACAGGGAATATATCCACACCAAAGCTACTTCCAGAATTAGTATGTATCTTCATCATAAAAAATAAAATACTTTTATTTAGAAGGCATAAAGTCTATCCCACGTGTTCCACACATCTTACTAGTGCTACATCAAAATTAAGCATGACACCTGCAATAACAGCCCCAACTGGATTTTGTAGTTGAATGCAAATGCAATGACCAAAGACATCTAACTTGGCTGAGAGGCATCAGAGTTACCCTCACCTAAGTCACAGGCAGCTTCACAATTGAGGTTACATCAAATAAACAAATAAGCTGGTTTGCATTTCTTTAAGTAGCAGCTCTTGCTTATTTATTTATATGATATTTATTGAAAAAAGCATGAAAACCTATGGCACACCTAGCTACTGCATGCCAGGCAAAGTTAGTAAATATATACTGAGGGGGAAGAAAATCAGATAGGAATAATAAACTTCTCTTTTTCAATATCTGCTTTCTGTGGTGCAATACTAGGCTACATAAGAAAACAAGTATAAGCTTAAATGTCATTGCTAGTATTTCACGCAAGGGTATTCTCTTTGGGTATGCCAGTGTATCAAAGTTTATACACAAGAACAAATACTCCAGGGTCACTTTCACCCAAGCATCAATACACTGGGATGAATGGGACAGAAACAGCCTGCACTGCCTGATATTTACATTGTTAATAGCCCACAAAGAGGCTACTCCTGAGTGATGCCGAGGCAATTGTAAATCCACACCCTGGAATCTGTTCCCAGAGCTAAACCTTTCAGACTGTGCTGGATTCTCAGACTGTACACCAGCTGTACTGAATGCTGGGGGGAATCACTAACAGGAGAGAAGGATTGCAAGATAAAGCATTCCTTCACACCAGTCAGAGACACCACATCCATGTGCCATCACTCTAAGAAACCATCTTTGAATATTTGCTGGCAATACAGAACTGCAATTTTAAATGGCAACTGACACAAATTCACAGAAATTGATGCAAGTAGAAGTGTTTTCCTATTTTGGTTTGAGGATCCCAAGAAACCTGAATAATTTACAAAGGTCCTTTACACTGTGTTTACACTTCAGTTTTAAAATCTTAGCTCCAAGTGACAGAAAGCAATGACAGAATGCCAGGAAATACACAACTCACAAAGGTCCATTCTAAGAGTAAAACCAGTTAACACAGAGAAAAGGATTTGCCGCACACACAGAAATACAACCTGATTTCAAAGCAAGTCATGCACAAGATGCCAGCCAGATCACACAGATCGACGTAAAAGATCTTGGACCCCACAGTGGTCTCCTGGAGCACTGATATAAGAACAACACCTCAACACAACCAGTGAGAGAGCAGCAAAGGTTGAAGGTCTAAATGCAATTTAACAATGGCTTTGAAACTGTAAGGAGCGTGACCCAACCAAGTCAGAGAAGAGACTGAGTCCACACTTCCCAATCCAGGAACCTCATTCTTAGGCAGGTAAGCTCTCACATCTTTAATATGCCTCACTGTCATTAGTTGAGCAGGGCAAGAGCAAGTTTCAGGGAAATCTTCCTTCTCTTTCTCTGTTCCAACAGGACAAACACCTATGTGGCACTGTTAGGGAGTGACAAATCAGACCATGAAAATTTTAGAAAGCAACTTTCAGAACAGTTTAACAAAACTTACATAGTAAGTCTGTACCAGGAGTAGGTGATGGATGCCTAATTTTTCTGTCCCGTCAGCCATTTATGGAAGTTCACATATATCGTGCAGTTGGTATTCTAACATCTAATACTTTATATCTGATCCACTTCATGACATGCACGTTCTCTATTTTGAAGTCTAATAAGTTTCTAATATTTCACCAGTGTCATCTGAGTGCAGTGTTACTCTGGGTTTGAAGATTACTTTTTGAAATACTTTACTATGTAACACTCGTGCCTCTCAAGGAAGAACCATGATTCATATGTTCCTCTTTCAAAGCTGGGCTCATTTAACTCTCTTTATCGGGGAATATTTTTCAAGGCCAAACTAAAAACTTAAATCAAGACATCAAAATTTCCATGTGTTTTCCATAAATACAGTATTCATTGTATCAACATACTGATACTATTAGAAGAGCTGTTAGTTACATTAATTCAATTAACACCAGAAAGAAAAACAACTTAATTTACCTCCATAATAGGAAGCCTCTGGACATTGTGATCTCCAGAATTCACTTCTCCTTTCAAATGTAACTGAATTCTTTAAAAAATAACTTTAAATGATGCATTGCTGCACTCTTTAATAAGACCAGAACAAGCCCATGCCATACACAATTCTGAGATAACTGCATCAGTTGTTGAGCATGTAATAAGGAAAATGCTTCTTACTTGGAAAAGGTCAATGTAGCATCATTTTCTAACAAAAAAAGGAAAAAGCAATAAGGGATAATTTTGCATATTGTACATCAAGTAAAATGGAGCTCAGCATGCCTCATCTGCAAAGCTTTCTTACATTGATCTGCCATTCCTTCTTCTCTGAAACACATTGTGGAAACACAAATGATTGAATAATTTCTCAGTATTTCCAGCATTCTCTTTCAGGACAGCTACACTAAAGAAACTCATGCTTATTAAAACTAACTGTGCCTGCATACTCTCAATCCTATTACTTAATATCACACATAACAGAACACATAAACCAGGCTAAAACTACCTCAGAGAACAGGCCAGCAGCTTGCATTTATTTAGCCACTACATTTCAGTGACTATCACAGCTATGTATTTTAATTGGATGTTTCTTTTTTAACTCCCAAATTTATCAAATTTCCTACCATCTTATTGTCTCTTTTCAGACTGGGACCATTGCACAGTCCATCAATCCTAGCATCTAATAAGACAACACCCCATCTAGAAATGAAATTAAATATCAACAAAAAAAGTGAGGTTAAAATCTTCTCCAGGACAGCAAATGCTGGAGGAAAAGAGTAAAGGCAGCCAGCCCGTGTGCAGGGACCAGAACAGCAGCTTCCTATTTGCCAGAAGTCTGGTAATTGCAATTCAAAGGAGGAGAGTGAAAACTGAATCAGAGGAAGCGAAAGCAAAACTACCAAGAGGTGAAAGGGCAAAGAATAAACTGTCAAGGTTATGACAAAAGGATAGAAAACTTGATCAAAAAAAAGCAGAAGAAGTATGTGAAAGCTCTGCAGAAATATTTTTAAGCCAGAACATTGCTAATGCTTGTTCTCCCCTATTAATTCTCAGCATAAACATCTTCCTATTAAGATAAGTTTTTAAAGTCCAGGCCTGATTTATAACAAAGATCTACGTACTACTCACCATTAAGTTTAATTTGACAACAGATATTGTAAGGCTGATGCTTGATGTGAACAGTAAAAGGTTTTGGCTACAAAGATTCCACAGAACAGCATAACATGCCTTCAGCACTACACCAATCTGGTTATACTTCCAGAATAATTTTAATCACTATAGTTAATATTAGATGCATTAAAATCACAATGCCCTACACTTTATACAGACAGTCCAGATATAACCCCCTATTATCTTTACAACCTCCCAAAGACAGAATTCATTTTTTTTAGTGGAATCTGATCCAAATCCACCTTAAGTAAGTGTACCAACTTTTATCAATTTATTAGGTTTTCCATTAAGACATCAGGGAACTGTTTCAGAAGTTCTATATAAGGATATTGTAAATAGATCCCATTATTTTGAAATGTTGCCAAAAATCTGGATTGTTTGAACTATTTACTTCAGAGACCAAGTAAGTTTAAATTATGTCAACCAACAGCTATTTTAAATACATTTGCTCTGTACTAGCTGAGTTTTGTCTACTCATTAGAAGGTAATTAGTCTTGATCATACTAAGGTAAAAAATATGTGAGTACATCTTGTTTTCACTGGTAGATCTCTTTCTCTAAAGGCAGACTTTTAGTAGAATTTTTATTTAAGATAACACAACTCTCCACTAACATCTGAAAAATTTTTGAAAAGGGGAGAAAGCATCACAGTTGTAGTAACAAAGTAGCTGACATCTTGCAGGAAAAGAAATTTTGTTTAACTCCCATAATTTGCTTGTAACACACGTCTCAGGTACTGCCAGATCCTGATAAAGTAACAAAAATATTTGTATTGTTTTACCCTTTATGGCTGTGGTGAACATGTCATTTAGTATCTGAAAGCAGACAAAACCTCCCAAATTACCATTTTTAAGAGCTTGTGATCTAAAGGAGATGCAGGAGGAGGGAGAGGGAAGGTGACTAACCAGCACTGAGGACTACATGAAGCCAACCGTACCAAAACCAGGCAAATTTCAGCTGTTACCACCAGATTTGCAGTCTGCCCAAAAGATCAAACTTCTGCCAAGAAATTTGCCCAGCAGGTAAGTCCTGCTCAAACTATTACTGACATTAATTGTCAATCCCAAGTAATCTTCAGGCAGAAGGAGAATCTTGGCTGCAAACTGAGGCAGCTACAAACAGCACTGCAATGTATCTTAACTAACCTGGTTATCTTAAGTAAAGCTCCCATCTATTTAAAGTAATATAGGCCCTTATTTTAACTGATATGAATGTCATTTAAAAAATTAAGTGATCCAAGTTAGGTCCTCAAAACTTCCCTTTTATACACAGATATTTCACTTTCTGCAACTAAACCATTATTTTCTAAACAATATCTTCCAAACTATTTTGGAGAAGCACTCAAGTGCTTATCATTCACGAACAGATGTGTTTTTGTAAACTTATCAGTGCTGACGTAAAATTAAACTACTGCTTTTTTTTTTTTTTTTACTGTGTACCATGCAAGATGATAACAAAAGAAGAATATTTCTAAACAGATATTGTGAACAAAATAAGTAAACCCATATAGAAATTAGAGTGCTCTGGTTTACACAAGTTTTGAACCAAAATAAGAGATTATAGTAAAACATACATTCTTGAGGGTTTTTTGCAAAATTTCAAGTAATGAACACTTAGGTATTAATAGAACACAAGTATTTTATGAACCATATGTGCTGGCCTAACAAACTTGTGCCTGCAAATAACATACATATAATCAAACAAACAAAACATAAAATGATCAAGTCTACACACAAAAACACTGTTTTTAAAAAAAACCAAACCTCACATAAGGTTTGTGCTTATGTTGCCTCAGATACAAAACAGCCTTTTAATACAAAATAAAACAAACTAAACGCACATTCCCATATCTGAGCTGCTGCACTTACATTCGAGGGAAGCATTGCTGAAGTATTTTCTTCAAGGTAACCCATTCTTAAAATTCCTTGCCAACTCTGCTCTGTACATTAAATAACTTACATTTCCTGCACATACAGCTCTGGAAGTCCAGCTACTTAAGGGGACATTTGAAAGGCAGAGCTCTCCTTGGTTTGTAAGCACAAGTGCATGAACTTTGTTTCACTCAGTAGTTGCTGGTTGATCAGCTGAAGGAAGGAACAGCTGAAGACTTGATTAACTATTTTGACTGCGTTTTCCACTTCAGCAAATACAGCAATTACCCGGCATTTTATTGAATACTCAAACCTCAAAGTTTTGGCTCAGAGAAATGACTTTCAGATCAAGACCAAAAAACTCCACAATCTGGTTTAACTAGGCACAGGAGCTGCATTATCAGATTTGATCACTGTCATAAATTTCTACTAGTGTTAGAATGCTTGGTTCATCTCTAAAAGGGGAGTCCTCTCTATTTGGTCTCCTTTCAAAACTAATGACAGTCTGTCTTTCCAAAGCTACAGCTCTGTAGATTTTACCTTGCTTTTCCCAAATTCAAGTCAGATTGCCCTGGTGAAGGGGCAAAGGATGACCTACCTCTTTTCCAGACCTGCCTCCTTTCCATAGGTTCAGCTGTGTTGCATTCCCAAAACCTCATCCTCTGCACCATCCCCTTGAGCTTCACCTCCAGCAAAAAGGTTTGCTGCAGGCAGCAACATTCCTCTGTTCACGCACAGGTGGCAAATCCAAACAGCTATCCTGGTGCAAGGCTGTAGGCACAACAATTCCCCCAGAGCCCTTCTTCCCTCTCTCAGCCAGGATGCAGAATGAAACACTAAATTTTAGTTCTCTAAAATTTAACAGATCTGGGAAATGTGTATATTGTACCAAGGATAAAAAACTGAGCAGCAGATACCAAAGAGAAGTGTGTCATGCACACATGCACCTGCAGCCTAGGGCACAGCTGGGAGTTCTAATTTTAGGCTCCCAAGATTTTAATGTTCCTGTAATTATATATAAAGCATATTAAAGTAGACATCTAAGTATTTAGTTAAATTATTTGTATACGAGTTCATCTACACACAATTTTTTTGAAAATCTAACCCAAAACGCATGTCAAACTCTTCATTCAAACTGTTAAACAGGTTTTCTAAGTTTATTGTACAAAATAATAAACAATTTCAATGAAGAAGCTTACAGAAGATTGTCTGTAGAGAGACTGATGAGTAAGTTTCTCAATGAAACACAAGTAGCATATTTTTAATCTGCTGAAAAGCTTTATAAGTCTCCCTACTCACATCGTATCCTGTTACATCAATTTTTCATCAGCAATTTGAATGAAGTCAGTCATCTGCAAAAACCATCCCCATTTATTTTTTAATGAGTTTTCAGACCTAAAGATATTTTTAATTTCTCCAACTAATTTGTATATTACGCAAATGTTGAAGACATAATTTGTCATGTAAGATATCTTCATTCAAAGTCATGCATTATTTTTAGTTGGCATGATCTCATCGTGCCACTGCTGTATTTTGGGAAAGCCAACAAGCTATTATTTTTGTTTTTCTGTAAAAAAAACCAAACCAAAACAAACCAATTCTAAAATAGCTTAAGGAACCCTCAAAAATTAATTGAGTTTTGCAATTATGACACAAAAATGAAACTGAATTCAGGGAATAAAACCCTCATAATTTGCACAGTAAAATTAAAATCTAAGCTAATATGAAAGCGTATACAGAAACACTTCAATTATTATGCAGAAAACCTACCATGACGGGGGAGAAAAGTTCTGGATAAGCCACTAGTCAAACACAGCTTCAATTAAACTGAAATAAATCACCTGTAGAATATTCTAAAATGTATCTTAAGTCACAGAGCCTGAAGCACACTACAATTATGAATTGTTCTAACATCAACAGGTTTGGTATTTTTCACACACAGCACTCCATGTACTCTGCAGCAGCTGTACTTCTGGAGTAGGAAAAAGGAAGTTTGTTTTACTTAAACCTAAACTCACAGTTTACATAAAACTGCTCATCACAGCAGAAGTATTTTGATATGACATGACTGCAAATGGTGAACATGTTCCAGGCTTCTCAGCCTCTCCCATATCCTACCTAGACGTGCTTTTAAGGGAAAATAAACCTGGCATATGTGTGGCATTTTTGCCACTTTTTGCCACAGTGTGACTGTCCATATCCAGCCATGTGACTGGGTGCTGGCTGTAACTCAGTAACTGATGGAGCACAGCAGTAGCAGCCACTTCGATTTACACATTTCCTTACTAATGGGCACCGGAGGAACACAATGTGCCCATGACTACATCTTTTGTGAGAGAAGAACACCCCAAAATTTAGCAATAATAAAGTGCACCTTGATCCCTGCTACCTTGGACATGCACAGTGCTCATCTTTTCATCTCTCCCCTCTCTTCCCTGCTAGCCACAGCCCCAACTCCCGTGTAACAGCAGCATGGTGTTAATTCCTTAATTGTGCAAACACAACACATCTTTGTGCAAAGAACACTCTGGCCACTTTTCACAAAACGCATCTGATACCTGAGGGAGCAAATCAGCATATAAAAAAAAAAAAAAAAAAGTAAGGAAAACAATACACAGGACCTGTCAACTGAATTGTATATCAATATTTTCTTTTATTAGGCAAGCCAACTACCTAAAACTACCCCACCCCTGCCACTCCCATTCTCCGTGCACTGGAACATCCAGCTTAAAAATAAGACTGTTTCAATCATGCCTCATATAGCCATAAGGAAACTGATGCCTGTTGATTTTCACATACCAGCTTACACTTCCTCACTCCTCTCAATTTGGCAGGCATTATTAGTTTTTCCATTAAAATTTACTTCCCTTGCTTAGCAGATTTACTGGGACTTGATTTGATACAATTAAAAAAAAAAGTTGCACAGCAACAGGCATATAAATGTACTATAACAAAATATCCCCAACAGCACCATGATAGTTAATATGATCAAAAGATAAAGTGGAAAAGAAAAAAAGTGGTGTTTGTTGTTATAGTGCAGTAAAAGGGCTAACCTACTTGTTGTGTATTTGAACACACATGTAGTTACACAAAGTATTTTGAACTTGGCTACTGCATACCTTTAGACAAAGAAATATGAGTATTTCAATTATCTAGAGGAGGAACTGGTAAACAATGAGTCTTTACTTCTTACAGTTGATATATTCCAGCACATGCAGAGCTACTGTCATCAGAGCTTTCCTTTCAAGAGCAGACCCACCTGTTCAGATGGGTTAAGGCTTTAAACCTGTGCAGGCTGTCCTCTCACACACAGTTTATGAATTAAATAGGTAAGCAGGGAAGAAAAATCAGGCTACCCAGAGAGTAAGGTCAGTAATTTCACTGCTGGTTATTTGTGATACAACACAAACACAGTTCAGCCTAAAAAATCTTTGTGCATGTGAAATTTTTTTATTGTTATGGAATTTTGAATTGTAAAGAAGAAATTTAGGTTTCGCCTTTGTGTGTCACCTCCTCTTTAGAATAAACCCATCACTATCCTTATTCCAAGATGTATATCTTCACTGTTAGGAAGAGGCTCGCCTTATTTTCGGAGCCTGCCTTCACAAAATCTTCCAAAATTCCATCTCCAAACATTACACATAAAATACAGGATATGCATGTTACAGAGAAAAAAAACAAAACAAAACAAAACCTTTGAAAACACTGGGTGAACAAATTTGCATCAGGTATTATTCTTCCACATCTGGCACTGGCTCTCCACTACTGAAATTACCCATTTCATTTTTTACGGAAATGAGTTGGAAAGGACTGCAACTTTCAATATTTTTAAATTAAAATGTATTTAAAAATTAAGATAATTTAGATCCTATTGTACATGCAGAAGACCTGAAAGGACTGAACTGTTTTAGAGTAGTTTTTCTGCTTTTTCATGGTCTGGGCCTCTTTAACATAACCAGAACACCAGCCCACTTGTGATGTACACAGAAGGTAACAGCTTCAGCAGAACAAAATAAAAGGAAAGAATTTGCTCAGACTGGTTAAAGTTTTGATTTGGTAGGTTTGGTCCAACTCACATTTTTGACAGATACTTCTAAGACTACTTCCCTCATCTGGTCTCTCTGCAGATAACAGCATTCATCACACTTGGGAAGAAGTTAATGGACACATATGAATGGACCTAAACAGACAGTGGGAGGTGAAAAAAAGAACTGTTCTCCCCTTCTTAGGCCAGCTAGACGGCAAAACGCTCTAATCTTGGGAAAAAGTACTGAAATAGGCACCAGCTTTAATTTTCAGACATCTCATGTCAAAAAGGACATAAAACCAATAAACCTGATTATATAAGCAGCATGACAAAGTCATCCTTATGCAAATACAAGATTAGACATAATCAGAGCACAACTGTGCAATGAGACACAGACAAGTGGTGTCCTGCTCCCCCAGGAAACCCCCCAGACCTCAAGTGGTGGTCCTGATGAACTGTGTTACAAGATGAAACCTATTTGCAAAGGGGAAGTCACAGAAGACATATGGGGTCAGTATTAAGGAACAGGCACAACAAAGAACACGGAGTTGGTATTTCAAAAACACACAAAGACACTTCAGAACACCAATTAACTGGTGTTAGCTCCTGGATGACTCAGGATGAAAACAGTAAGATTAAACAGACAACAGAAAACTGAAAGGTTAACAGGATCCTTGGATATTTTAACAAATTTGTAGAGTTTACTATCCTCCAGTACACTGAAAACAAACAGAACATCCACCTTCCTAAAGCAGATAAAAGATAACTACTGCAAACATATCCAGGATAACAAAACCACGTTTACAACAGAAGCAGATCTTCTGCCAGGCACAGCAGTTGCACACACATGACTTTCAGGACCTGGGCTGGGATCTTCAGCTCAAACTCACTGGGAGACGAAGGCAATCTCTACTGGTGCCTATCCAGGGTAGGCAGGAAGCCAAGGCTGCTGCTGCCAAACTTGTTGATCCAGTCCTCCCAGTGCTGGCCCACAATGCACCGCTTTGTGTTTGGAAATTGCTCAAAAGCTTTTGCTTCCAGCAACAGCGTGGAACACTTGGGGAAAAATGCCAAAGGAGTCCAGGAAAGGGTATTGCCAGGCCACCATAACAGTACGGACACCCCAAATGCTCTCGTGAGTCAGTGACATCACCCCGAGGCACCGCGATGACGAACAACACCACGCTTCCTGCAAGACCTCAGTCACAACACTGCTTACATGAGTGCAGGAAAACTCTTGGAGGGATTAAATTATAAATAAAACTGCTGATGCTGCACTTTACCATCATGCCTTCCTATTTCACAATGAAGAGCACCATCTACCCAAGCTGTGATTTTTGCCCTTTCCTGAGACAGTGGCCTTTCTTCACATTGTTGTGGTTATCCATGAGACTTTTGGATGGCATCAGCAGGAGGACAGAGAATTGCACTGTTGCACAGAGAACCCCTTATGCATCCCAAGCAGTTGTAAACAAGCCTCAGATGAGACGTTGACAGCACACTGAAGATTTTACTCCTGTCCTCTACTCTGAGGATAAAAATAGTATTCTTATCTCCAAGGCAAAAACAAGAAAAAAAACTTACAAGTTTTATTCCAGCAAATGACACAGTGGTCTGTGCCCCTACATATCAGGGCACAAGGCAGGAGTCAGGCAGAATGAAAAGGAAACTTCCCAAACAATGACTGATGCATTTAGGACTTCTCCAAACACCCCGTGGAAACAGTGCTGAAACAGCCAGGCACAGTCAGCTGGCTGCTAAAGCAGGTTCTACAGAAGAAATATCAGACAAGTAGAGGGGTCTGTCCAGCCTAGATATAAACCATAATCAAATGGTATCAAGTACAGCTCAGACATTGATATTTCCCCTAAAATCTCACAACACAAATGGTAGTAAAAGTCTTCCCTTAATCACTTGGCCACAAAAAGCCCCAACCCTGTATTTAGGACAAAAATTATAAGCACATATTTACGCTGCCTTTGGTAGGTAACACAGATATACCAAATTTGGCTCAAAACTTCTCCTCTATAAATTGCAAACTACAAGGTGGAACAGAAGCTCCTTAATAAGCAGGATTTCTAGACAGTTCATTTGAATAAGACAACTTCACAGAAATGAAAAACAAAATTGTTTTTGGAAATTCATCTTTAAGTACTTTTATGAAGTAAATGCTCCCTATCAGGAATTAATTTTAGGCCTTTCCTCTCAAATACTTTCATTTAATACCAGTGAGAGCAGTATGACTGCCACGTCTCTTAGCCGAGCAGAACGGACACATTCAAACACAGATTCTATGTTTTAAAACACAAATTATCTGAACATCTGTGTTGGTTTTGCATGGCCTGGTTTTTGGTAGCAGGGGGCCACAGAGGTGGCTTCTGTGAGAAGCTGCTGGAAGCTCCCACCATGTCCAGCAGAGCCAGTCCCTGATGGCTCTGAAGATGGACAGGCTGCTGGCCAAAACTGGGCCAATGAGACAGGGTGGTAACACCTCTGTGATAGCAGATTCAAGAAGAAAATCAAAACAAAGGGCACAGTTTACTTCTAGTCAGAGAAGAGGAGGAGGTGAGAACATGTGAGGGAAACAACATGGAGGCACCAAGGGCAGTGGAGAAGGAGGGGAAGGAGGTGATCCAGGAGCCAGAGAGGAGATTCCTCTGCAGGCCATGGTGAGACCATGGTGAAGCAGCTGTGCCCCTGCAGCCCCTGGGGATCCACAGAGGATGGAGAGATCCACCCGCAGCCCCTGGGGATCCACAGGGGATGCAGAGATCCACCCACAGCCCCTGGGGATCCACAGGGGATGCAGAGATCCACCCACAGCCCCTGGGGATCCAGGGGGGATGCAGAGATCCACCCACAGCCCCTGGGGATCCAGGGGGGATGCAGAGATCCACCCACAGCCCATAGGGATCCACAGGGGATGCAGAGATCCACCCACAGCCCCTGGGGATCCACGGGGGATGCAGAGATCCACCCACAGCCCCTGGGGATCCACAGGGGATGCAGAGATCCACTCACAGCCTGTGGGGATCCAGGGGGGATGCAGAGATCCACCCACAGACCCTGGGGAGGTGCCCTTGCTGGGGCTGGTGGATGCCTGGAGGAGGCTGTGATCCAGAGGGAGACCCGGTGGAGTGCTTCCAGGCTGGAGCAGCCTGTCCTTGGAGGTCAGTTCTGCACCCCCTGGCAGAGTGACCCAGGCCACAGCAGTTTTGGGAGGACTGGCTGCCCGTGACCCCACAGCCTCACAGGGGGAAGGCTCCTTTTCCTGAGCAGTGGAAGAAAACCTCAGTGATGAACTGACACAAACCCCCAGGCCCTGTCTCCCTGTGCTGTTGGTGGGAAGGTGAAAAGGGTTGGGGGAAGAAAAGGTGTTTTAAGGGCTTATTTTGCTTCTCATTATCCTCCTCTGACTTTTTCAGTAATAAAATCACTTTGTACCTCTAAGCTGAGCCTGTTTTGCCCTTGGACTGTTTCTCCTGGTCCTTACCTCAACTCACAAAGCCTTCATTAAATTTTTCTCTCCTCTGCCCAGCTGTGGCAGGGGAGGGTGAGTGAGTGACTGTCATGGGTGTCTGGCATTTGGCCAGTGTCAAACCATGACAATATCCTAAATCCCAAAATTATATACCCTCCTTATAAACCAAAGCCTAGCAAAGCCTTCTAGTTATCAGAGGCAAGTTAAACTCCTTTAACATTTTTCTAGAGTCATTCTAATTGAACAGGAATGAAATAGATGTTAACATTTCCTGGGAAAAGTGGAGAAATTCTTTGGAAAATGTATTATTTTGAAAAGTGCTTTCCAAATTATTTTATATGGCTGTCTCAATAATCCAACACCCACACTGTCTGACTATTGGGAACACTTTCTATTCCTTTGACAGATCCATCAAAAATACTGCCTGTTAACCCACATCTTTGCAGTGTTTGAGGCTTCTGGATATTCCAGACAACTAGATTTTTTCTGCAGGGATAAAAAGAGTATCTGGAATCGAACACATTTATGTATACTGTACAAATTATGCTTCTTTCTCCTTTTGGCATCATTTGTAACAGCCCTCCCATAAGAGATAAATGATGCTGTAAATCTTGTTCAGCAGAGTAACAAATTCAAATGGCATTTTCTCCAGTTCACAAAGTTACTGGGAACCATCTCACAAATGTTAGAAAAACTTCCAATTTCTACTACCTGGCCTCCTGACATAATTATGAAAAATAATGAAACTGGAATTTAAAAAAAAAAACCCAAAAAAACAACAAAAAACTGAAACCCAAACTACTAACTAATAATAACAACTAGTTCTTGTTTAGTTTTCACAATGAACCACTTACAATTGGTCCTGATTTACAATGCAGTTATTCACTGACATAACATCTTCAACACTCAAAGATAACCAAGATACAAGATCTATTATGCTATACAGTCTTGTAGGCAGACATGCAAAAATCGGATCAGATTCACTCTGAAAAGATACATAATCAAGCACAATCCAATGGATTCTAGATTTCCAGACCAAACACACAATGGAAAATTAAGGTTCTCTTTTAATCAGCTATCACCTTGTTTTGGAAACAACTTTACAGTTAGAATACAACTATTATTTCACAAGTGTTTCACTCAGCAGAGACAGAGGAGCTGCTTAATCCAGCATTACTAGGAGGGAAAAAAAACCCCAGTGTAGAACCACACCCTAGGTGTAAACTGATACAGTTTTTCCTCTGTAGTTTCGCCTGAAACAATAGCCAGAGGGTGTAATTTAGGGTACATACACCTTGACAAAGCCATGGCTGTAATAGGGACTGCCAATGAAATGATTGCATAGTGAAGTACCTTTGGTGTCTGTCTGATTGTGAGGTTGGAGTGAACATGGCTGCCTCCTCTCTCACTCACTGAACCCCACAACCTGGTCCTACATTCTCCTTCCAGTCACAAGAAAACCCTGCTGACTTCAGTGGCTCACAACAACACCCCACATCCCCAGGTAACACTTAATAAACCATCAGAACTTCCATTTTCCTACTCACAGCATCTACTATGCCACTTATGCAGTCAATGTACAAAACCATGGACTGAAAGTTAAATTTACGAAGGGTAAAATACAACAGAATTTGACGTTCACGGAAAGCAAATATCCAATTTACTGTGTATTCATTGGAGGACTTGATTTTCAAATTTAACTTGTTAAAGCCTCCATACTTTTTAAGGCAAGCTGCTATAGGACTTCCAGGCAACTGTATCAGTGAGAAAGCATCCAGCCAACTTGCTTGCAAAGAAAACAATGACAGCTCTAGATTACAGAACCAAAGCAATATGGACTTAAGCTCAAAATTGTTCTCAACAGGATTTTAGTCCATCAGCTCTTTTGTGCATATTTTTTCAGTGCCACTTGAGAAAGCTGCATTTTCTGTTGCACTACAGACAGTTGATGAAGATTCAAGTCCTGCTTAGCAACAGAAGGAAGAGCAGATCAAGAACACTACATGTTTTCTGCCTCTTATAATCCCCCCAGCAGAAAAACAAGGCATAACCAATTATCCCTTTCCCCTTATATTATCCATGAATTTTATCCAAGGGCTATGCCAAATCCATCAGAAGTGGAGAGCAGGGTGAGGGTGAGCTTGTAAATAAACAATTTTTCTCATTTGGAACACACGTTACCACAAACTAGCTTATTCCACCGGGCTGATGGGCATGTGCACACACAAGTAACTGAGCATTTGAGTATTTCTAATCTACCTGAGCCAATAACCCAGAATATCTGCCATTTCTAAACCTGGCAATCATGACTCCAAGCAATGTGGGAGCAGCTGCGTGAGCAGTTTACTCTGATGAAGTCACATCCTGTCATATCCTGTAGTATCTGGGGTTACCACGAGTGTCTGACTTGCCACAAGAATGAGTGTGAGAGCCACCAGCACCAGTCATGGCTCACAGCTGCACACAGCCTGCACAAGCAGAGACAGCTTTTGACTGTGCAAAGCCTTCTAGCAGAGGGAACACAGATTACAATAATTTATTGCCTTCTATGACAACTGCTTTTATAACCATGCTACTCCGCTACATTAGACTTTGAATTTCCTTTGTCAGATTTTAACACTTCCTGCAAAAAAACTTGAAGTGTAAGTACAAAGCTCTATTCATCTCTGTGCTGTCACCTACATTGTAAGAATGCCTAGGAAATAACATTGAATATCATACATATGGGGAACTTCCACAGCATTCATTACACAGGTAGAGAAACAATTTTCACGCATCCTAGATGTTATTTAGAGTAGTTAATATGAGTCAAATATTACAATGCTGTGTGAAACATGAAATCTTTTCTGTCTTGTAAGAGAAAAGAGATCACACCTATCCCCAGACAACCTTCAGCAGTTCCAGCCACAGGCTGGGCATAGTCAAGAAAGCTTTAAGAACTGGACACATTCACTTCTACAGATCTGCTGCTACTGGAAGAAACACTTTTTAAAATAGTTACCTTAAAGAGAGTAATCTGCATCCTCTTAACCCAATTTATTTAAAAGTATCCTTCACTAAGCCTTTTTGTCTTTCCTGCTCTACTTAGATGACAAAGTTACCACCTTGTATGAAAGTCACATTTCTACACATTTATTGCATTGTTCTTCTCTCACTGAGTTTTTGTTGTTAAATATAGCCCAAAAACCATACAAAACCCAATCTTTAATCAAGTATTATCAAGACATCACCTCCTCTGCACAGGGATAACCTAGCTAATCATATGTACCACTTAAGAAGCATTAGATAACAGTGAATTCCTGACTGTTACGTATGTGTACAGACAACTATTTCAAAAGGTTCTTATAAAAAAGAAAATATCCTACTCCTTACATGTTATGGACAGATCAGGACAGTCTTGTGGCTGCAGTTCCAGCCAAAGTCCTCAAGGCCTTGCAATATCACACTAATATTATGGTAATACCTAAAACCTGCAAAGTATCTTTAAAGCATATGAGATGAGACAGTTCTAACTTGCAGTCTAACATCACAATATTCTATTTATAACATCTGACTCATCTCGCCAGAAATAATTAAATATTGTAAACAGAGCTTAGATATAAAGGAGAAAAAAAAAAAACAACCAAGAAAAAAATTAGGGCCAATCACTTCAGAGAATTTCAGAAGTAACATCCTTTCAAATTGCATGTTTTTCAAGCAATCTCATAAAACCTCCACAATTTTCCCAAACAGTTCAATGCAATTTTAAAGTCTCCCTGTAATTGTTTTACAATAACCAGGCACAAAACCTTAAAACAATTTGTGTAAATAGTCAATTAAAATGCAATGAAATGACGAAGAGATTTATCTCATTACAAACTGTGAAGAGCTATGCAGAATATCAAAAAAGAAGCATAGCACTTTGTACTGCTACCTTAAAATATTTATTTCAATCTATTAAAAATTCTCACAAGTATATTTGCAGGTAGTAAAGGACTATAGAGCCCTCTAAGCATCTCTGTGATATGATTTGACACAACAAAAAATCAACTCAACAAAGCACCTCCCAAGGCTGAATAAAAACAAATTTAAATTTGAAATAAGATGCTGTCTCTTACTTGTATTTACAACTTAATATTGGAACAGATGCATTAATTATTTACGGAACCTGCTGCTGGGAAAATTCTAGACCCTGGGTCTATGTGATAGAGATGCTTCTAGTGAGCCTCCCAGGTCTGGATTTCACTGCTAAACTCAGCCTAGAAAGAGCTCAAGAAGAACAAGGGTTCATTGCATGGCTCTTAGTACTGTCACAGCTCTGGTAACTTCCATTAATAGCAGTTAATATAATCAAACCTCAAACCTTCTACTGCAAGCCCCAGAGGTTCACAGAGCATTTTTTTTTATCCCCAAGACATATTAACTGTCAAAGACCAGAAGTTCAGCTGTTACCAGGTGACACAATGCTGAACAGAGTTTGCTCCCACCTGCTCTCCTGAGTGATTCCTACTGTCACTAAACCTTCCAGAGTGTCTTCTGAAGGTGCCTACCAAAACCTGACAATCTGCATTCCCACAGAAAATTCAACTCTTGCTTTATTAAGACAATATAGTCTAAAAGCTGTAAGACTGGCACTGTGCTACATCACCCCACAGTCACCACTGATTCTGACCTGTGACCTAAGTTACAGATGTTCTGTCCTCCTCTACTTTGTTGCCAGTTAACTGTAAGCTATGGTGACAGTAGGAGTGAAGTGCTTGAAATAGACAGTACCAAGGGATTCACCCCTCAAAGGATGTAACACACACAAAAATAACCCAAACAAACTAAAAAAGAGGCTTTATGTGTAACTGAAAGAATGAGGTGCTTAAGCTCTAGTAGACATCACAGTTTCAGCATCCACTGAATACACTATTAAAAAGCAACATTCAATTTTACATTGTCTAATCAAACTTTTTCTGCTCCCCATGCTTTTATTTTCCCATCTGAGATGCTAGTTTCCTTTTCTATATTTTTTGTAATTTTAAGTATTTCAAAATTATTTCATGAGTCAGTATAAGAATATAACAGACTTTTATCCACTTCAAAAGAGTTGCACAAATTAATAAGTAATTGTGTATGTAATGATGATGTACATGGGTTGTCTCTCTCTGACTCTCCAATTATAGATTTGGGGTGGGGATGGCTTGGTTTTGGGTTTCTTATTTTGGATTTTTCTTCCCATGTTTTTGTTTTATTTTAAGGAACATACATGACAACCCTTAACAATTGAAAATTTACTGTGGGGAGAGTCAAGAATTCCTTGGGTGGTGGGAGAGGCTTAGGCCTCCAGGAGAGGCTTAGGCCTCCCCAATAAACAACTTTGGTCCTCACTGTTTCTATCCAGAGCTTCTCTACTCTTTCACAGAGGAAAATGAGCCAACTTGTTAAATTTTGCAAGAAGCAACAGTTGCCTCTGTTGAAGCCTGTCAAAGTTACCACGCATGAACTCTACACTCACAGTTCTATTTAGAGATCCTCTTTGCAACAATGGGTTGAAAATTTCTTAAAAGCAAACTAAATTCAGCACAAGTTAGCAAGGATCTCCTGAAAAACTGTTTCAAGCACTGATTATGAGGTTTGATACAAAGAATCTTTTTTTTTGCAAATCAAACAGTGTCAGGTACTACAGACACATCAACCTCCTTTTAAGATCTACTGCACTTCCAAGGTGAACTGAGTGTCTGAAAACATTTTGGCTGCATCCAATGGCCCTTGCTCCCACTATCACATAAGTCTGGAAGATGCACTTCAGCAAAGTTTCATGTTAAAATATAGGAAAAAATGCATGAAGAGGATGAGATTTTCTGTCTTACTGTTCTGGAATTCATCTACATATTATAATACAACATGCTACCCTTACTTCACAGCACAAGTGAGTCGCAAGAGATTCACACCTTTAGCTGGTTCACAAAGCAGTAAGTAATTAAGTGACTGCATGAGCCAAAAGATTGTCACACCAATTACATATGAAAGTAACTAACAAGCACAATTCCTTCTAACGCGTTCTTACCTTGATAGGATTGCTCAGCAGAAGAAGGTTTCAGTGCACAACGTCAGAGTAAAATGTAAGGCTTATTTTAAAGTAAAATCTTCCCATCCCATTGGGTATCCCTGTCTCACTTCCATCTCCTGGGGATTTTCCATACCAAGAGTGAGAAAAGTCCATTGGGTCCATACCTTATTTCTTGCAGCTCTGATTTCTACATCAAAGCTCAGTGTGGACTGTTACTGTCTCAAAAAACAACATGTAGGAAAGTATCCAGCGAGTTTCTCACTTTGATGAAGGTCAGTGAGGATCCCAGCAGGAATAATTTAATATTATGTATTAGCAGAACAGAAAGCATATAAGAGCAGTGAAAAAGAAACAGAGAAGTATGAGACACAAACACTGGGAGTTTGTGAAGCCCAAATTCAAATTCTACTTCTTACCTCAATGTGAGCTTGGTTATGACAAGGAGGGTTAGATACAGAAAAAAATCCCATGTCTGAGACATGTTTCCTGATCCCTGCATGGAGCTAGCATCATTTACAGGTATTAAGGGCTTATCAGGCTTCACAATTTTCTAAAATGCTGAGAGAGGAGCTGCCTGATCAGCAAACAGAAAGCACCACTGACAAAGGTGTGTCTGAAATCCTGCCTCTCTCCACTGCTTGCAAATATTGCCCCGGAATTACACAGTTACATCCTCCTTTATTCCTTTAAAAGAAATAACATGCATCATTCTTTGCCTTTAAGGCTTAACAAAAGGAGGAGCTGGTGATGTTAAGCCCCTTTTCTAATACAGTGTTACAACAAGAGGAACACACACTCTTCATTCAGGAGACTCAGACTCAACTGCCTTCGAGGCTGAAATCCACCTCTTGCCACCAGGCATGCTGAGGATGAGGCCATTCCCACCAGGAGATGCAGAGAAACAGCACGTGGGAAAGGAAACAACTACCATCCATACCCCAGTGGGGACACAGGCCAGTGGGAGCCTGACAATTGTTAAGTAAAGAAAATGGTTCTTGGTTTTGAACCCAATTCTAATATGTGGGCTGTAAAGTCATGTTCCTTCTTTTGCTCCTTCTCCAGGCCATGAATATTTAATTCTTTTATGCAAACTGGAAGAGTTGCAATGCAAGGTTAAATTAGCCTAAATAACCTTGAAATCCTTTTGTGAAGTTGGGCCTCAAAGTCAACCCCCAATCTGTTGAGAAATAACTTTCTTACACAAGGACTTCTGTTGTTACTTGTATTTAAAATACTGTGCGGTACCACGTCTAAAGTCTGGAGGTTAAAGCGGATTTAACAAAATTTACACTTTGGGTTCACCTTTCTCTGTTAAGAACCAAGGTTTAAAAAGCCCAGTTACTTAACAAATTTCATCAATTTTGAATGCAAAATTCTTCCTCAGAAAAGGAATAATTTACAATATTTTCAAAGTTTTATTTGATAACACGTACGTATGCTGGCATATTTGCTGCTCCCCTAGTTCCTTAAGTTAAATTAATCTAAACTTAATTAATACTACTTTAGCTCTATTTTGCAGCAGGCCAAGCTCCCTACAGACCAGCTACAGGTATATGCCAAGTCAGTGTCTCATTCATATATCATAAAGTAAACAAAATAAATAGACTTCTGGAAGCCTGACAGGGCTAATAAGTTTCACTTTTAATTCTCTAAGTATGAGCTCTATGAGCTTCCTTCAACTCATAATTGAAGGAAATTCACAATTCTACAAATCACTCACATGGTTGGAGTCAGTGCAGAAAAACTGTGCCTCAGTGATCAGCGTGTACAAAACGAGTTTCATGATCTCTCTCCAGTGGAGAAAAAAATTAGGATAGATTACTCTTTACCTTGCCAGCTAATCTTTAGAATCTGGAAACCTTAGATGCTTGCATTTTAAGAGGTAGAAATAAGAGCAAATCTTTGAAAATCCTTGTTGGTAAAATCTTTACTAAGATAATGTGTAAGTTTATTGCTGTAAAATGCTTTTTAGCATGTGAATCATTTGCCTATTCAGAAAAAATGAATTACACATCCAGCACAATGATTAGATGGGAACTTGGCAATGAAGCAATAAAATGATTTTTCAAGTGCTTGAAAACTCACAGATACACTTAAGAAGATGGCAAAACAACACAAGTGAATCTGAATACTGCAGCACAGCTGCCTATTGCATCTTTCTTTCATGTCCCTGACCACCGACTCTGATCCTAGAAACTGTATTCGCCAAATTTAAGCAACATTAGGAATTCTACAAAAAATAGCCATTTTGATTCATACTCAATATGCATCACTGCCTCCCAATCCTGCTAGCCTGTGCCACCTTGCTTTAGGTTTCATTTGCTGCTTGCAGCTCACAAGTGGGTAAGTGCTGAATCTCCTAAGGTCGCTAGCAAGTTCTGCTTCCCGTGATTGTACACCATGTCTACAAACTTAGTCTTCCATTTCTAACAACATCAAATAAATGGCTTGGGTCTAACTGCTCTAGTATTTAAAAGAGCTGGGCCTATTCTCTGGCACAGGTCTCAACCAGTCGGAGGGAACCAAGAACCAACAATACTAAGAAAGGTTCTAAAACTTTCTCTGTTCTAAAACAATCATTAAACTAGGAAAAGAAACAAACGAAAATTAACATAATAAATCAGACTCATCACTTCCTTTTTTCCACTGCCTGTTAGAAAGTAAATAATAATCTATAGCTTTCATTCATCATCTACTTACAACTCCAAGCAGCATTGTTACTCTTGTAAGAAACTAGGCCGTAATGGGCTTTTGCTAATCACAGGTGAAAGGTCACTCTCATTTAGCAGAGTACCAAGCAATAAACATAACACATTGACATGACAGAGGAAGGGATTGGTACTGAAATACTGACACGGATTACACCAAGAACAAAAAATACTGTAGCTCAAGAGAAGATTTTAACAGTGCTGGTCACAGAGCTTCCTTAGAACTATTTATAGTCTTAAGGAAAAAAAAAAAACCCAAAAACATATAGAAACACAGTAAAGACAGTCTATGCCCCAACTCGTAGTTTTCAAGATACATATTAATTTAATAATAATGCTAATAACACGAGTCACTGACAGGCCACCAGTCCTAAATCCAAACCGACATGAAAGTCTCATCCTTTCTCTTTCCCATGCCTGACTGTCTGCTAAGATAAGAAGAAGAAAACTTCTCTGTGCACTTTTCTTCAAGAATGAATCGCACTCACCTTCTCGGCAAAGTCGCATTGCTTCTCGGTTTCTTCCGTATTCCTTGAAACTTTCTTCTAATGCTGTTCCTAAAACCAAAAAGCCACAAAATCTCAATCCACGGAAAAGCCAGAGGGTAGGATTGACCCCCCGCTCGTGACCTGTAGCCCATTCCCCCGTGGGCACACGCAGGGACACCACAGTAAACACCGGAGCAGAGGGACCGAGGGCTCCTGGGCCCCGGAGCGGGGGAGCCGCTGTCAGCGGCGGGGATGCCTCACCTGCGGCGGGAGCTCCCCGCCCCACGCCGAGGCTGAATCGAGGGCAGGAGGTGCCGGGCTCCGGGGACCGGCTCCGACCTCCTCGCACCGTGTCCCGGATTACAGGAACTGGGGCAGGCGCTGCCCGCTGCGCGCCGCTCCCGAGCCCGGCCGGGGGGCGCGCACCGGACAACGAACTCGGCCGCGAATGCCGGGGGTGGGAACGGACCCAACCTCCTCGCCGGGCCCGGCACCCCCGCCGTGCCGTNTCCGCCTCCTCCCTCGCCGTGGCGGGGCCGCCGCTGCCGCTGCCTGGCGGCCGCGCCGCGCTGCTCCCTCCTGACGTCACCCGCGGCCCGCGCCGACATTCTTTCCGCTGCTACAATGTAACGAGAAAAGTCAGCGGCCGCTTAAGGTGGCGCCCCGCTCTTAAGGCAGCGCCGCGGCGCTGTCAGCCCGCCCGCTCGCTCTGCTTCCTCCCCGCGGGGAACCTGCGGCCCTGCGGCGGCGCCGACTCACCTCTGCGGCGGCCCGGGGGGCAGCGCCCGGGTGCCCATTATTGTGCGGGGAGCGCTGCCTTCCTCTTCACCGTGTAGGTGAGGCGCGCTTGTGTTCGCGCTAACAAAGCGGCGGAAGGGAGCGGGGGCGGGCAGGGCTACACCGCCTGCCAGGCGTACCCCAGCTCCATGGGCCGCCTCGCTATGCCCGCACCGCGGCCCCGCGACCCTACAAAAACAACGGCCGCATCACAACCCCGCCTGGCACCCGCTGCCCCGGCGAGGAGGGCGGACCGGAGAGCGACGCTGCGGGCGGAGCCGGACGGGCGCGCCCCGCCCTCATCGCCGGTCCACCTTAAACCCGGTGCCTCCTTAAAGACAGCGGCGAGCAGGAAACTCGCTCCGGGCGGGCGCGTCCCCGTCCCCCCCCCGGCTCCTTCCCTCCCATCCCCTCCCTTCGCTCCTCGCCCGCGGCGACCGCCCGGCCCCGGGCACAGGGGGACACCGAGCGAGTTTCCTGCGCGCTGCTGCCCTCGTTATACCCGTAACTTGTCTCCCAGGGAAAGGGCCCTCTCATTGTTTTTCCACATTTCTTTTTTAAACAGTTTGGGTTTTTTTTTCTTGCCTAAACTCTGCGATGACGTCGTGCCGTGTTAAAAGTGAGGATTAAAGGATGCTGTCGTACCTGCTAACTCCAAGTAACAGAGTCTAAGCTTTGCAAAACTTAGTTCTTTGATTTAAAAAATCCCTGGGTTTAGAATTAATTTATTACAGAGTTTTCTCCACTGAAGTGTTTAAGTACCAGTGTCAAACTGTCAGGCCATGGTCTGCAGCGATTTCTGGCCACCCTGGATGCCACTGTCAGTAACAATATCCTCGAAGAACAGCTAAAAATATGTAAATCTGATGTGCTGCCTCCTCTACAGGTACTCGAGAGCACAAGACTGGCACTGTCAGTGGAACTGCTTACAGATCCCATACGTGTATTTGCAAAACTACACAGCAGAAATCAGAACTGTAAATAAATTTGTTTAACCTGCAGAAGTGCATAGACACGCAGGCTTAGCTAATTTTCCTTTTCTGTTTTCATTTGAAGTGTGGGACTATACCAGCTAGAGATGTTTCTTTCCAAATTTATGCATATATAAGATCTGTAAATTCAAGCTCATCACACCATAGTCATATGGGATGGAATAGGCTGTAATTATAAGAACAGTTTCAGTGTTCCACCCAACCGATAATTTATGTCATACTCAGAACGTATCTCATAAAACTGCAGATCTAATACAGAGCAGCTAGCGTGACTTTTCTCTCCCCCGATCAACTTGAAGTCTAACTTAGCTCCTTCATAAAAGGCCAGCACCATAAAATTTAGGTAAAGAGAGCAACACTGATTTCTACTGCAGACATTTGCAGCAGGATTAATTATCAAAAGCCATCAGCCTCTTGAGCTGGGCCCTGATGTTTCAGACAGTTACACTGACTCTTTGCTGCCCTGTCTGAAGCTTCCCAAAACTCATCTTAGTCTGAGCACGAATAAAGGTGTTCATGGAACCAGAGTCTAAAGATGAACGGAGTGCATTATTGTTTGATTAATTATCAAATAGCATACTTTATAATATAGAATACTTATAACTAAAGCTAAGAACATCAGTGGAACAAAAATGTCTGTCAGGTGCTGAATAGTTTCTGAACAGAACCTCAGCTTTCTTCACGGTGTAAAAGCCAGATAGGAAAAAAAAATATATGCCTGATTTCTTTCAAGCTTAGTTCTTCAACAGTGCTTCACAAATGGAGTCTAAGACAGCATCCATAGCTGAATGCAGACTCCAGGCATAAGATAAAGCAAGTTACAGACAGATCTATATTCTCTGTGTCAAATATTCTTATTTATGTTATAAACTCCATTCATGCAGCTTTCCTTTGTCCTGGAGTAAACTGTCAGAAAGCTGCCTCAGCTGCAGTTTGAAACAGAACCTTTGATATGTCCAAGCATCCATCAAACCCATAAAGGGTTTTTCTATTATTTACTTAAATAAATCATAAAGTAAATATAGTGATGAGTGACCAAATGAATCATAGAACACCATCACCTACCCTTTAACAGTGACAGAGTTGACCATGGCAGATTAATTTCATGTTCACACATCACATGATTCTTTTCTTTAAACATTACCAATGTATTTATGTCAAATTATGCAAAAAATTGGCAAAATTACATCCATTGACTACATTAACAAGTCAACAGATTATCAACTTCATAGTTTCTAAAGCTGACACTCATCGAGTTACTCAGAAGTGCCTCTTGCTTCAGAAGTGCCAGCCACACAGGTAAAAGCACACACCACTGTTATTTCATACAGCTTTGATTATCCGCTTTATGGCTCTCCTCTGCTCTTTCAATGTGGCTGTTGCATTTTTAGCCTCCCTCTTTCACAGCTTTTCTTCTTTCCCTATATATTCCCACTCAAGATCTAATTCTGCAGTCTGGGCCTCAGGCTGTCCTTTAGTAAACCTTCCGCTACTGAAATATTTTCTCACTGTGCCGTGAGTACATCAGTATTCCAGCAGAGGGAGGGAAGTGGCAGCAGAAGGATCAGTTCATCAGTTCACTGCACAAGACTGATTAGTCAGACAGCAGGAATAGGGGCAGATGAAAAACTGATTTTACAAGGACTGGAAGTGGTGAGAACTTTCTGTCCCCACAAAGTCATTAGGCTGAATACATTTGTCTGGGTTCTTTAAAGCACAATTTTCTTACATTGTTTCCATAATGCTGTACACGGATTGATTATTTTAAGCAAAATTATTTTAGACAAAAACAGGGAAACCCCTGAAAATCCATCATGTTAGAAGGAGATCAGAATTGAAAACACATGTACAAGCAGTAGACTTTAACAGAGGTGACTGTTACAAATCTGAGACATCCGGTTAGAAGAGCTGTCATCCAAAGCTCCCTTGGTGGTCAGCAGAGGGGAAGGGATGCTTCTGGGATCAAGTTTGGTCCCTCATGGTGCAAACCTCTATTTGAAGAAGCCCTTCTCTTTCCACTGACTACAGAAGTTGCCATGGATGACCACACACATAAATTAGGCACCAGCATTAAACATCCAGGATTAAGTGGTGTGAACCTGGCCAAGAGTGCAGAGAACATTCAAGTACGTAAAACTGCCTAGAAGCTAACATTTCTCTTTAACAGAACAAAAAGGAGCTCAGAAATGCCACTAGTTCTAAAGACTTATCTGAGGAAGCAAAATAGCCCAAGCACTTGGGACTGAGACAATGTGTGAAAAAACATGAACCGCTCATACCTGTGAATGAGAACAAGTATTTGGAGAACAAAGAGAAAATACAAGGAGGAGTTAAGCTAAGCTCAAAGAGAAAGTAGAGAAGGAAAAATATGAGGCAGGAAAACAGCAGAAAACAGTGGATGAAGTAGAGAAAAAGTCAAATAATGATGTGAAGAAAGCATAAACAAACAAAACATATAACACAGCCTGCAAAAGCAAAGAAAGGAGACGAAAATAGGAAACAAAACACACAGAAAAGGAAAACTCACAGTTTTAAAGCTCACTAAGTAGATTTAACAATATATTAAACACGGCTGGCAACACTATGATTAAATGTATGCCTACAAACAGCATGCAACTGCTGAAAACTGCAGCGGATGGTTATTTCATGGCATGACACTGCAGGCATTTTTTCACCTGTACCAGCAGGTTTCATTCTTTTGCCAGGTGGTCCGGGAAAGCCGTTCAAACAGGGAACACCTACTTCAGCTGTTCAGTTAGAATCTGTATGACAGCCTCTGTATAGGACCTGAGATATGACAACTCTTAACTGGAATGAAAAAGGAAGGATGAATCTGCAGCCAAACTCTTTCAAGAGCAGAAGTACAATGATAGGATTCACCGATGATTTTCCACAATGGAAGTGAAAGGATGTGAGAGTTGAAGTGCAAAGGGAGAGACAGGGAGAATCCACGGGGGTGTCACTTTATCAGTACTCAGAAGAAAGGAAAATAGTGAATGCACAAAAAGTCTGTCAAGGAGAAGCACTGAGGCGCATTATGGCACTAAATGAAATCAAGTTAATTCTAGCCAAAGGTATGAAATGACCAAGAAGGGCATAAAAACTAAGAACAAATGTCATTATTTGTTGGTAGGTGGGATTCAGGATGAAGACAACTCAAGCTGATACGCTGAAATCCTGACCCTCCCATCAGCTCCTGCTGAAAACGTTGGAACAGGGAGCACATTCTGTGTGTTTTAAAATGCATCTCCAGTATGAGAAATGTAAGACTATAACTGGACAAGTATGGAAGCAAGAGATAAAATGTTCACGTAAATCAAAACATCCAGATGAAAACAGAACTACCCAGCCATAACAAACAGACCATTTAATTTAAGTCCCATTATGGAAAAGTATTAATACATTAAGAAAAACGTATTATGGTAATCTGTAGTTCACTCTGACATCCAGGAAATCAGCAACTTCTCTCTTTATAACTATACACAGGATTGTGATCCTGGAAAATGATACTAATCATAAGCAGCACACAATAAAAAATTATATAAGAAATCATGCTAGTCTATTATCCTTTTTCCCATGGATCCTGGGAACAGGTTGATGTGTATAATTTTATTTATGAGTAACATTTCAAAGGTGAAACTGGAGATGCTCAGAAGCATTGGAATACAGCTACTTCAAATGCTGGAATATAAATTATTGTGCATACCTACTAGAAACCACCTGTAGCAGGGGAAAGAACAATATTGTTAAGATTAGAATATTAACTTAAAGTATCCTTTTCTGAGAAAGAAGAATTGGGGAATGGAGGCTAATAAGTAAGTTCTGCAAAGAATTCTGCATTAGGGTGAGAATGCAACAGATGCCCTTATATGTTTATCCAAACATCACAATAACACTTTTACACCCATATTATAAGACAATGTTATTGTCTTATAGACATGCATTAAGAACTTAGCAAAGGACTAAAACCACTTCCTTAGTTAACTTTCAAATATGTCTGCAAGAATTCATGACATAGTGATCTACAGCACAATAATGAATAGAGGAGCACAGATATTTTCCCTGCTTAATAAAACCACATACTGTCAATTCTTGAAGGGAAATTAAGAGAGAAAAGGCTCTGTAATGATACAAAGTTTCCAAGTGTTAATGGTAAATACACAAAATGACACAAAATACAGCCAGTTAATGATCTGGAAATCAAACTAATGTTTACTAATTTTACATAAGATATTGAAATTACCTTTTGAATTTGGAAATGTTAAAACAATTTCAGCAACCTAACTGTGCAGATGAATCATTTTAATCAGAGGAATCATAAACAGGTATGACCTTTTAGATTCTCATTTATACACAGAGAATATGATATTACAACTGAGAATTATTCAAGTACACAGCCATTCAAGCCAATTGCAACAAAACATTAGTGCTGGATCTCCATTTATTGAAACCAAAGCACGTGATGGGGACAATTTGGTACTACTGATCTTCTGCTGGAACCTAACTACCATGCAAGGTTTCATAACCCTGCCTGGTTTCTTGCCAATTTAAGACTCTGGATCCAAGCACAGCTCACAGGACTCGAGTTCCTTGAGGCCACAGCCACACTATCTATGAAAGGAAGCTGCTGAGGCCCCAGAAACTCTGATGTGCTTTTAACATCAAACCAGTGATCCTAAGAACCCTGGCACAAGGATACTTAAATTTAAACTTTCTTCTCATGTTTGACTGCTACCTGCTGATGCTTTGCTGATGCTACCTGCTCTGACCACATGCTTAGCAAGTTAAGAACAAAATATTACAGAAATTGGACACAGGCAGGTCTGTGGGACTTCACAGGATGCACATAAGGGTGCTAAGAGAGTTAGTTTGAAAGGTCACAGAGGGGGACCATGAGATTCCCAGCAAATTGGCTAAACTGCTGTGCTCAAAGAGTGGGAATGGCTCCAAATAAAATGGCAATCAATCACAAACAGAGTTCCTTGAGGATCAATATTGGGCTCAATCCTATCTGATATCTTTCAGAATTATCTGGATGACTGGAATAAATACATTATCAAGTTTGCAGGTGGCACAAAAACTTGGAAAACCAATATATCCACCCAAAGTGTCCCTGTGTACAGAGATTGTGACAGGCTGGAAGACTGAGCCACTTCAAGAGACATTAAAAAACTGGACAGGGTCCTGCACAGAGCCCACAATGTGATTAGGTTGGAAAACTCTGTGAAAAAAATTAAAAGGAATTGGGTTTGTCCACCCTAAAGAAGAGAAGATTCAGGTGAGATGCAATCACAGTCTTCCAAGAAGTAAAAGATAATTATAGAGAAGATGGAGGTAAGCCTCTTCACAAGGAACAAGGTGACAGGACAAGAGTCAACAGGCACAAGTTGGTTCAGAAGTTCTGCCTAGGTGCAACAACAAAGTACTTACTGTGAGGACAGTTACATATTGGAACAGGCTGCCCAGAAAAATTGTGAACTTTCTCTTGCCAAAAACATTTAACCCCTAGCTTGACCAGGCCTCAGATAAACCTGTCTTAAAGAGAAGGCTGAACCAGATGATGTCCAGAGGATTGCTCCAATCTAGACTTTCCTAGGATTGTATGAAAGCCTGATAGATGTTGTGGCCGTATTCAGTGATGTGGAGCAAAGAAGTAGAAAGCACAAAGCCAGGCTTTGCAACCCAGACACTCTGGTTCCCTAAGACAGCCACCTCTCAGGTAGCTGGAAAATCCAGGGAAGCATTTTGCTATAAAAACTTCAGGTATTACAGCTTCAAATGTTACATATTGCAAGATCCAGACAATAACAAACATTCCTCCCAATTCTTGAGCACAGGTTAACTCTGCCACTGAAATAAACTCTACAGGCCAGATCCATGCTAACCATAATGGCCCTTTCTGCTGCAATCTATTTTAAAATATGAAAAGATGATGTGTCCAGCAAATCCTGGCCAGGCTATAATAGTCTGGATTCTTCATATCTGTGCATAAGAGTGAAGTTTTTGGTGGCTTTTTTTCATGGAGTTTAGCAAAAATATACAAAATGGTGAAATGCACGTGATGATAAAGAGTAAAGATAAATGTAAGGGAAACAGAGAAAGAAACAGATAATCTTTCAATGAATTAGCAGTACCTGATAAAATAATCTGCACTAGCAGCCCTTCAGACAAAATTTCAATTTATTATCACAATTTTCTCCTTTTTCTAACATTCTGCAATGAACACTAGCCATGCAGAATAAACCCACTGTGTTAGGCAACTGTACAGTTTTATCTCAGATTACAGTTCCACTTTCTGAACTTGTAAAATAATAGGACTGATGCAGCAGACAGGCTATGGCATATGCCAGAGCCTAACAGCCTTCAAATGCTTTAACATATGGAAACTTGCAAATAGAAAAAATAATTATTCAGAAAATGAAGATTACTTCTTCTAAAATACAATAAATAAATAAATAAATTTAAAATATTGATTCTACCATATTTCCCATCTGCCACAGTTTACTTTCCCAAATCACTTCACCTAGTTGATTGAAAGATACAATCCAGCTTAGTTTTATCTTTTTAAGTTTCGCATTTGCAGCCAAGTTGAACTCCTTTTAGGTTGACTGTAACATCACTTTATTTCCCACTGAAACATACATTAAACATCTGTATTTAAAAAAAGTCTCCCCACTGCATCTGGTAACACTTCAGACTTGCTTTGCAACCTTGCTAATATCCTGTTCTCTACACTTCTCACATCTAAAGAATGATAATCTTATACTTAAGGAAAATATTTGGTTAAGCATGTCACAGTACCTTGAACGTATGGTGAATCGCTGGGTTGATTTATCAATTGATCTTCATCTGTTCAGATTTTGGAAGCTTTTCCTAACTTGTACCTGATTAATTCTGAAAGAAAAGAAAAAGAGTACAGCACTAAGATATTTGAAACCTTAACTCCGTTTCCTAATGATGTGTCTATTTAAAAACTAATACAAATCATTTTATCAGTTTTATAAACACAGTTTGTGCAATGGATTTCAAATTGAAAGGTAAGCAGGGAGCTGTTATGGTGTGTTCTGTACAGAGCAGCTCTCTAAATGGCAGCCTGACATTAGCAGAAAGGCATGCATTGGATGAAACCTCAATCTTCAGCCCAGTTACGGCACTTGCATCGACTTTTACTGACCAGGTCCCCAAGCACATGGCTGTGTCTGTATCACACGCTGGAAATACGGCAGGGCTGGGTTTTCTGCACAGGATTTTTCTAAAACACAGAACGACTCCAAGAACATGGGATCTCAGGATGCAGCCAGTGACAGCTTTACCACCATGCCACAAACATGGAGAGGTAAAAATGATCCTTCATGTAATCAACATCAGGGACTATCACTGTACTACTGATGAAGAATTTAGAGAAATGCACAGATAGAAGCCTTCCCACAAACAGGACCTTTATCATCTCAAGCTCAGGTTCTTAAGATCCTTTCATTCTATGCTTATAAACTTGTTTATATAAACTAAACTCAATCCCAGTTTGCTTTGGTTTAGCAGAAATCAATGCCGAAATGATTAAAGCTAAACCAAAGCCCTGTTACAACTTAGAAAAAAGTTCAACTATGTTTGTGCACAGGTTATATTTAAGGTCAATTAATTGATTTTTTCAAGTGCTTTGAAATTAAACTGGTGATTTTTTTCCCATTACTAAAAAGCCATGAAGATACATATAAATAAGCCAACCTAGCACTGGGACTGGATGACACTTCAGAGAAAACTATTTTTTTCCCCTCAAAGGACTAAAGTCCAGAGAAGAGGAATGCAGTCCAAGAGGGCATCCAAGCTGTCCCCCAGTCTGTAGGGCTCTGCTCCAGTGGAAGCTGCTGAATGAAGCTTTTCCTGGCTTCTGGCTGCTCCTCTGGGAAGATGTCTGCCAACTAAGTTTATATCTTTAAAGTCTTTTTATGCTCTGAGGATAAACCCTTTTAAAATCTTTTCCTTTAAACTGCAGCTTAGCAGCTAACATTGACTGAGATCCTCTAGAGATATATTTACTATTTCTAAGATTGACTATGTTCAGTGACATAGCTGATCCTAAGAAGAACACCCTCACTTTATATTCTAGTTACTGCATAAAATCCAATTTTTTCTTGTTTTCAATGGACAACACTTGAGAGCAAGTCCAGTATTATTTTTTTCTCCCCTCTGCAGGCACTGTTTTGCTTTATGCTTAATAGAAGTGATCCTTAGCAAATTTCTACACTAGTAGAAGTCTCAGAAAATGCTGTATTTCCTTGTTACACATACAAATCTCACTGAATACTACAGTATAACACTTTCTCTTCAACTCCTGCTACTGCTAACTAGGAAAATGCAATGCAGTATTTACCAAAAATCCTTTTTGTCCTTTATTAGTTTAGGACAGGACACTCTGAATTGATATGGATCATCCCCTTCCCAGAAGATCATTCAAAGTTTAGCCTCAAAGTCCCAAGCCCTTTGAGCACATGACCTACCTGCTGTGGAAGTAATTCACTCCTCCATCTCTACCCCAATTTCTTTAGGGGATATGAGAGCTCTGCATGCAAAACCCTTTCTTTTAACCTGATGTAAATGTTACTTTTTCATAAAAGGCAAGTTCTATTGCTTCATGCAAAAATGAAAACAAAAACTATAAAGCAGAAGACATCTCCAAAGACTTACAGATCTAGAAATAGGGAGTAAAGAAATAACCAAGACAAGGGTGAAGGAAGGATCAGCAAAAATTTTATTCCTGTATATGAAAGATCAGAGCATACTATGCCACCACCTGTGAATGTTGCTGTAGGGATTACACCTGCAGCTGAGTTTGAAAGAAGTTATAAGAGTAAGTCTCAAAAGAATAAATTGACAGCTTAATGACCCTTTAAAGAGAACTCTTTCTCTGGATAATGGGTGGCAGAGAACAGGAATGATTCTTGTTGAGAATTTACAGCAGGTCAATTACAACCACAACTGTCAGCAGAGAGTAATGCAAGGAAGTCATGGGATGATTGAGAACCAGCCAGATGGAGCTCTCTCCTTGGTACCCTGGAAAAGGGAGAGCTAGTTGAAAGGTGGAAAAATGACAAAAAAAGCTGAAGCAGCAATCCAGGAATATGGAAAAAGGCCTGCATTTCCAAACCAGTGGAGTAAAATGTCACTCTCATTGCTTGACTATCAAAAGAACTTGGACAAAATTGCTGTTTAATACTTTGAGGAGTTATTGACATGTAAGACAGGAAACCACATCCTGGCAGAGCAAGAGCTATACCCCAGTCAAAACTGCATCTACACAGATTACATAGAATATAGGCAAAGTTACAATTACTAATGTGTATTATCCATTTAAGGGGAAACACATTTATATGAAAATTGTAATTGCAAATCAATTCATTAAAATAAAGAAAATGGAAATGCATGTGATAGAGCATCCCTAACTTTTGAAAGCATCAAAACAAATGCCTCAGCTATCCAAGGTCCTTTAACTCTGTTTCTTTTCAGGTGCCAGAAATATGCACCAAAGAATGTGCCTAAATTTTGGAACACTCTTTCCCCTATGTTACCTGCTAAATATTCAAATTTAAGATAAAATGCAAAGGCCATATTTGTATAAACAAAGACGTGGACATGCAGGGTAAAATCACACCCAGTACTGGGCTTCACTTGGGCATTCTGTAAGTCTGGGATAACCTCTCGAGGTGCCACTGTGCCCCTTGGAGAGGCAGGAGCAGGAGGGGTGTGTGGAGGCAGCAGGAGCGGGGCAGCAGCAGGCCGGGGGCTGCTGACATGGCCAGCTGGCAACTCAAGGGTAAACCCCAGCAGTTCCCAGGTTAATCCTGGCTGTGCTGGAGACTGACCCTGAACCCACCAACTACAGAATCCCAGGGGGCAAAGATGGTATCAGAACCACCAACTGCATAATTGGTCCTGCCAGTCCCTCTGGGAGACACAACTCTTCACATCTTCAGAGACTGAAGAAAACCTACCAGCTCCATTCAGACATTAAATACCAAACTTCTGTTAATACCAATTACAAAATTACAGCTCCTCCAGATTTCATGTATTTCCTGTGTATATCAATAGCAAGTGTTTCTCAGAATTACCTAAATATTTACTATTATTTGTGCAAACAGAAATGCAACGGAATATTTGGTGTACAATATAATAATGATACAAGTTATTCTGAAACTATTTCAAACATGCATAAGTATCTTAATTAATAACAAGAAGGATCGAACCTTTAATAACTAATATTTTAGTTACTACATAACTAATACCTTAATCAGTGGAGAAGCAATAACACCTTTTGGATAATTGATAAAAATTGCAAAATAATTATGCACAGCAAAGTGCACTTGATGGGCCTTAACTTTGACTACTATAATTTTCCTTTGTCTATTGACAACAGGCAAAGACTAGCTTTCATTATCTTCCTCAACAAATCATGCCATCACTGATTTTATCTTCCAACAATTTCTCTTTTAACTTAGAAGTCTTCTTCAGCATTAAGATTAACAAAGTCATAAGAGCCCTTTGCATATCCCACTTCAACGATTTAAGCAAAATCACACCAAGCATTGAACAGAAAGGTAAAAAACCTGTCTTGTTTCAGAAATAATGCAAGATTGTCTATAAGCAAATATTGTGTCTTATATTTCAAAACACCCACATCTTGCAGTATGATTTATGCCACTATTTATTTGAAAGTTCAATCCCTAAAACACATTATTTTACTGCAGCAAACTAAGATAAATATGGACAGTTGAAATTATATTTATACATTTCTTTAAAAATGGTATTTATAGATGTCTGTAGAGAAGAAAAATATATCTTCTGCATTTTAAGCCACAGGAATATTTCATACCAGTTCCAACTTGTATTACATCAGAAACACAAACAATGAAAGCCTGCTAGCTAGCAGTAAGACATTGGACATCAGGATTTTCCATTTTTTAAAATTAAAAAAATCCCAAGTGGATCATTTAAAAGGGTGCATGAAGTAAAACAGCAATGAAGTAAAAAACTGAGAAAAATATACAAACATAATATAAACATACTTTTCAAGACAGAAAGGCACAGCTAATCAAGGCAGTTGAGAATACATGATTAATATGATTTGCAAAATTTATTACTGAGCTTCTCTGTTAAAGGTAACATTATTCAAATGACACTGTCACAGTTATTGCAGATTAAGGATTTCAAATTAGCTCCTTGTGTATATCATTATTTTGAGTAGCTGCATTTTATCTGTCTAATTTTAAATTACTGCAGGCAGATGAAAGTCATCCTAAAATCTGACTCATAATTCAGGTACCATACCACTAACCTTAACAGAGATGCTGGTTCCTACACAGGTACAACACTATTCCCAATGTAAACAAAGGACACTGGCATGCACCCCAGGCTAAGGATGTCAGCATTTTTCAAACACCTTTCTGACTGTTCCATTTTATGGTGATGCAATATGACCTACATTTTCAATAGCCAAAGAGAGACAGAGAGATAGAAAGGGAGGAGATAGAGAAAATAAAGACAGACAGACCTTTGCTGTCCTTATCCTCTACCAACTACAGCTTTAACTGTCCCTCATGGGGCTAGTAATGGGCAAGAATAAAAGCAGAATAACCTTATCATAAATTTGGAATGAGAAGCTGAAAGATAGGCAAGTGTAAGAAATAGCGATTTTTTTTCCTACAATCCTGTGAACAAGTACATAGTGACACCCTAAATAAGGAAAGAACAGCAGAATCAATAATTTTATAATCAGTTGCCAGAACAAAGCTCTCTGCAATACAGATGCTTATTTTACTACCTTGTATTTCCTCTCATGTTCCTACCACTTCATTTCCATGTATTCCCTTAAGATCTCAAAACAAAACACAAAATAATCCACATCATTAAAATCATTTTTATAGACAGAGGAATTGAGGATATAAACATACGCCTACAGTTATGTACCAGGCCCAAGGCAGGCTTGGGAACACAAAGCATCACTCTTCATTATCTCTGTCCTTTGCAATCTATTAGGGACTGTGATACTTGTCACCCTAATACATAATCCTGACATAATACCAGAATTATCTCTATCTTGTATTTCTTGCACATGAACTTCACACAGAAATCTGTACTAAATTACTCCTAACTCTCAGAAAGCTTTCCTTCACAAACGATGGTCCACATTTCTCAAACTGGCTCTGGAAATGCATTGACTGAGCTGTAAAACTCGGCTCTGGAAATGTTAATGGTCTTTTTCATGACAAACATATGAAAATATAGAACTAATTAAATCTTTGGGTGGTTGTTTCAATGGTTTGGGATTTTTTTTATTCTTCTGCAGATAAAGCACCTTTCTTTAAAAAAAAAACTGTAGTTTTCCATAGTTAAAACTAGTATGTTAATAAATTAAAAGCTTGTTGCTAGACTTGTATTAAGCAAAAATCAAGATCTTTTGGTTTTGGTTACTCTTCTTTATTGCAAAAATATCCTGCAGAATATCTGCAAAGCACTTGGAGGATCGGAGTCCCTTTACTAGAGCTAGTAGTTAATACAATATGCAAAATAACAGTAAGTGTTATCTTTAAAACTGAAAGCCAAAACATGACCTTAAGTATATCTCTGTACATCCAGAACTACTTCAACTCTTTCCACAGGGTTTCTTGGGATTTGCACGTAGGTAAACAAGCCTGTAATTTGGCATGGTATTTGAAACCAGAGATCAATAAAATGTATAGACTAATCTCGGGTTTGAACTGTGATTTTATGATAACAGCAACTTTCTTATCAAGCAGCATTCATCTCATGAAACGCAATCAGTCCTACACAGCAAGGGGTGAGAAACTGTTGCTCATTTGCTTGAGTGCTGCTGCCTCTTCCAACAGCAACTCTCCATCAAACTGTTTAGCACTGAGGAGTCAGGGAGGCAAACAGCACCTACACCAAGAGAGAGAAAGAAAAACCTTAAAGCCCTTTCTACTTTATAAAGAAGAGACACAGTGGAGAATCAAGAGACAGACAGCTAACAAATATGAAGGGAGGAAATTACCTGTATAATGATGGGAAAGAGTTTGGAAATTGAGAAAGGGAGGATGGGGATGCAGGGGGTAGGGTGGAAGACACAAGGTCTTAAGCAAAAAAGAGAACTATTTCTCCTTCAACACTTGCCCATAAAACTGTGGGGAAATCCTCACTAAATTAAATGAAATTACAATCACACATTTCTCCATTCCTATTATCTCTGACTGCACTTCCACCAATCTATTTTACTCTTTGAAACTAAATTTAGTGGAAAAACTGGTATTTCTTCCATTATAAACAAATTTATGTTTGTTAACCTAGGACAGGAGTTGTGCTGATAGAAATCTTTTCTGTATTGTCAGCATTATTAAAGCTCTCTTTTGTGAATATTTCACTGCAATATTTTCTGTCCTTTTCTCAGCTTTTTTTTTTTTTTCCTTTCTTCATAGTATCTCTGTCACAGTTCAGAAGGGAAAAAAGCAGAAGTGACACTTTTATTGCTGTTAAACACCATAAAAATTTCAGCTGGAGAAGCCAATCAGTGCAGGGACCAAGCCCAGCATCCATCCCAGCACGACTCTTCCCTTTGCCTACCAGTGACTGCCACCTAGAGCCAGAGAGCACAGCCTCACGGAAGCAGGAATGTTACAGCAACAACAGAAATGCCAACCCCAGCCAAAAGGAAAAAACAAACCAAGAGCTCACACTCTAGAAAGTTACAATCAACTTACAGGATTAAATTAGTCAGATTTCTCTTCTTAACATGCCTCCAGAATAATAAGCATTTGGCCCATGTCTCCCTGTTTTTCTCTGAACACTGCTATTTTGTTACACATACTTAAGTTGCATATGTAGGAAAACACATACAAAATCGCACTAGACTGCTTTTCATGTAAATCCCGTGTTTCAGTTTGTTTGCTAAGAAATACGCTGGGCCATGCTAAGAAACTGTCTATGGAATCTAATCATTAACTGAAGATGCAACAGTGAAATTTCAAAGACTACCTGTGTTAAAATGCTGACAAGGCTTTAACATTCATGACATTAACGATATTAATAAGACAAGAAATGTCTTTTTAGTGGCATGAAACTTAATTTTAAAACATTAATATTTTAATTTTAAAAAATATACTCATATTGACCCAAATACACCAGTGGCTTAAATGTCTACAAAAGCCCACCCAAGCAAACAGCACTTCTGACACACTGTAAGCTTAACACATATTCATAAACTGTATTAATTCATAGCTGCTTATTATACTGGATAAAATCATATCTTTTTCTAACTACTACTTATGTAACTATTAATAAGATGCCTAATTCTCAAGCATTAGTCAAACAACCACTAGATACTCTTTAAGAGAATAAAAGGAAGGAATTTTTTGTTATCATTTACCTGGAGAATATAATAATTTGCATTTTAAAATATTCCCAGTAGCAGTTCCCTTCTTGTGAACTATACACAGATGCAAAGCCAAAGCTGTGTGAGTGTTAGCATATTCCTTAGCTATTAAAATAATTTATTAGCTATGACTAATAATGCCTTGTGAAGAAATCAGTTCTCCAGTTTCCTCACTCTGCTGCTCATGGACGGGCAGACTGGTAATGGAGCATTAGAAAAACAGAGAATTTCTTCTCACATTTATCATTCCATTAGACACACAACCTCGAGGTTCCGCAGTATCCCTCCTTTTACTGCTAGTCCCACTAAGAAATTAATTTTTCCTAAGGGGATACATGTTCACAGATAAAATGAAATTAAATGGAATTACAAATCTCACTGTTGAACATGGTTACCTATGTATGAACTAAATGTCAAGCTGCAGTTACTAAAATCAACAGTTTGAATGCAGTCAGCTGGAAAAATTGCTCATTCTGATCCACACTCAGGACATGCTTTCCCCCACAAGGCACTCCACGCATTCCCATAATTTTTCCAAGCAGAATAACAATTCTGCAACTGGCCTAGATGCAACACTACAGCAGAAAAGAATATTTAAACAGAAGGATGACATGGGCTCACTGTAGAATTGTCCTGGGGGATGACATGAAAGAAGCACTGCCAAAAAATTCAAACCCGTTGAAAAACACAACCTTTTCTTGACAACTACCACAGCTTTTCTTACAGATACAACAAATTCCACTTGAAATAGAACTGATGAACAGGTCACAGAGCTGGAGAATAGGTTTCAGCATGATCCTGTTAAAATGTGCCCAATCTGTAGTTAGAGATCTGTTAAGCAAAGGAGAGATAGAAGGAACCTCCGAAGGTCAGTCAGTCCATCCCCAGCCCCGAGGCATGATAACTAAGCTATCTGGTGGGAACAATACAAGTAATCAAACCAGTTCTTAAAGACCTGGGGCAATGGACAATCCATTGTCCCAAAGGTGATTAGTCCAGCCTTTCAATACTTCCACTAGAGAATTGTGCTTGCCCGTGATCAATCTTCATTGCTTGAATATGACCTATTTATTTCTCCACCTGTCACAAGCTCCCTGCTTTGCAATGCCCTTCAACAGATCTGTGTTCTCACCCGAGTCCCCCCTTTTTTACTGTAAGGAATTGCATTCTTGTGGCAGGCACACATTGTTTATGCATCGTGGTTTTTTAGATCTTTAAGCAACTGCACTGGCATCTCCACACCTCCTCTTTCCTGATTTCATCCAATACAGACCTGATGTCCTCCATGTGTGCAGTTAATGAATACTTTATTTCAAAATTAAAGCAGATCAAGCAGACTTATTTTCACGAACTCAGGATATTATGTAGATTTACTTTGTTTCTTTTGTCTAAGGAAGTTTAGGAAGCTCACCTAGAACACAGCATGCACCTCTACTCTATGCAGTAATGTTACATTTAAGTAAAACAAATAAAAACATAGAAACATATTCCTATCACTTTAAAATTCAAGTCCCATTCATGAGTGAATAAAATGTCACTATTATGGTGTGAGCACAAATGAAAAAAGGAGGTTGGCCCTACTGGCCTGTAACAAAACTATGCAGCTCCCCATTGATATCAGAGATGGTGCTCAAAGCAGAGTTGTGAAAAACCAGAAACACAGAAAAATACTCATCAAATGGCAAGAAAAATAAAGAGTCACAAATTGATCAGAAAGCTTCAAAGTAAATCTTAAAATATATGACCACATAAAAGCAAGGTTTTTCTTTTATATATCCTTCAGTACTATATTTATGTGCATAAGGTCTCAATAGTTATGTTTTCTCTCTTTGAAGTATTTCTTTTTCCAAGGCAAATATCACTCTTAAGCTTTAAATTCTCTGATAACAACAGACAACTGTATCTCATATCAACATTGCTCTCGATGAGACATTTGCCTGGGAAGATCTTTGACTTGACACCAGAGATCATGGAATTTCCAATTACTCCTTCCTCCTTTCTCAACCAAAAGGATGATGGAACGTAGCCAAGCCTGGGCCCTGCTGACAACTGGATTTGCACAAACCATTCCTTTAACTGCACTGACACATAGTTAACGTAATATTTTAATATTTCTATAGTATGTAAAAAAAATATTACATTTTGTAGTGAATTGCTGTACATTTCTCAACCACAACACATAGTGCTGTACCCTTCTCACAGCTCCCAGAGGGTGCCCTGTGCCAGGGCTGCCTGTTACTTATTTTTCCCCAAGCCATGACAGTTATTGCAGCTGCTTAAAAGACACCACCTGCACAGAAGGCAGCAGAGAACAATTGCTTATTCAAAGACAATTTAACTTTTAGAGGCCTTTGCAAAGAAGCAACACATTCTCATAGCATCCATCTCAAAAGAAGATTCAGAACAGCAATTTCACTAACTGCTATTAGCAGAAAGAGAAGAAAATGTAGGTTGCAAAATGGCTGTCTTAGAGTTGAAACTCCTTGTGTCAAATTTAGTAGGCCAGT
This sequence comes from Pycnonotus jocosus, assembly GCA_013400435.1. Lineage (NCBI taxonomy): Eukaryota > Metazoa > Chordata > Aves > Passeriformes > Pycnonotidae > Pycnonotus > Pycnonotus jocosus. The sequence continues at coordinate 179,564 of VWYP01029218.1, read as the reverse complement.
CCTAGAAAGACTGGGAGGCAATTACAAATCAAGATTCGATAAGAATGATCCAGTCATTGGGAAATTTGTTACCTGCATTATCATCACAAGTCTATGCCAACATTCAAGAAGATGAGTAAGGTTCAAAATCCCTTCAAAGGCTTGCAAGACCGGGACAGACTTCTTTAAACATTTTAAAACAACAGCTCTTGAGCTATTTCCTTCCATTTGTTTGATGACATGAACTACACTTACAGTCAGTCACTCATGCTTGTGCAAGCCTATCACATAGCAACAGGATAGAAAAGCTCCAGCAGAAAATCTGACAATAAATATCCTCCTATTCCAATCCAGACAAAGTGGCTGCAGCTCAAGTACAATTTGGATACTTCTAAAATTAAATTTCAAACTAATGACATTAAAAAAAAAACCCTCCTATGTTTCATTTTAATATATATGTGCACAATTTTATTTCAGATGTTATTGTTCAACACCATCCTAACTTTATATACAAACACACACACCCCAAAAACCACAAGCAGTTCCCAAAAATGAAAAAAAAAAAAACTCCACCGACTCTTAACTGCTGAAGTGACACTGGAATGAAACTGAAGTGAAAATATTTACCATGAACCACAAAATCACAGGTGCATACTTATTAATAGCATAGCTTTGGTTTACTCTGATCTCCTACAAGCCAATCTTTATTAATCTAAGTTACAAAATGCAACTTATCTGTCTTGCCTCTTTTATTAGTTCAATTCTCTCTATGTATAATCAAAATTTTAATTTTTATTAAAATAAAAGCAAATGGCAAAGGACCAAAAAGAACTCATGGTCTTCAAGCATTCTGCACTAATGTTTTGAGGGAAAAAAAAAACAACCCACCAAGCAAATCTGAACACTTGTTTATAAGGTGTCTACTAAAACATTATTACATGAAAAAGTTACCTTGTAACCCACTTCAAATAAAACATTGTGAGAATAGATACAGTGTTATTTATTCATAACTACTACTAAGAGAAATAACACTTTGGGCTTAATGTTTTGGGCACACATATAGCAACTTCCATATCTCAATTGAAAATGTACGTGTATGTATACATACATACAGATGTACACATACTTTATAGATATTTTGTGTCCAATTCCTCTTTTTCCTGATGCTTGACATTAGCTTGTCTATTTACCTTTTGTAACTAATCAAAACATTTTATGAAGCAGATTATTTTATTCCACAACTTGTTGGGGTTTTTTTCCCGTTCCTCATACTTTTCAAACTCAAATTCTATCCCTGCTTGAAAATAAAGTACAGAAATCACCAGGGAGGCACTTGTATGTTTTTGAACAGAATCTGACCTGCAATGCAAAAATTATCTTGATTGTTCTTTTCTTGAACTCCTGAAATTACTGGTCTGCTTTTATGAATTACTCCCTTAAACACCTTAGTCCTCAGTCACTGAGTATCTTTTGTGTTGGGTTTCACTGCTGTATTCAGTCTATCATTCTGACAGCAACACCACCTCGTACTAGTCAACAGTCTGGTGATTACAAAATTCACTCTGATGGAAAGAATTACGGGCATTAATCCCCTCAGGAAGGAGGAGAGCTGGGTTGAAGTCTCCCACACATGTGGCGAGCAGTCCAGCAGATAACAGCTTTGCTAATGATGAAAAGGGAACCAGAACCACCACCACCTCCTGGGTTTTGAAAGCAAAGATTGACCTTTGCTCCCTTTCTGAAAGAAAGGGCTTATGATCCTAATTTCAAGAGAGCGTGAATCCAAAATGCTCCCTGGAGAAAGGTGCTTAGCTCTGGAAAGAGGAAGGATTTAAGCACGTTCCTACTTCAGCTACTGCGTAGAAAATGTGCAAATTCATCATCTCCTTCAAGCCTTTCTGGTTGGTATAATTTTAACAAAACACCAACAAATGCTAAACAATTGGCTCCCCCACCTTCATGGAAACATGACCCAACTGGCCTCAGCCAGACCAGCTTTCCCTTTTGCTACCACCAGTTTGAGCCACAACCTGGATCTGCCCCTTGTAGGTCTGACAGTCTCTGCTGGAATTGCCCAGGTATCCTCTCACCACATTTCTCTTGAAATATTTGCTTAAACCATTTGTTTAGACAGCAACTGAAGCAATAGTTTAGAAGCCACATTGGCAGACCAGAAAAAGAAAGTGAAGAGAATATGCCATCTTCCTAGGCCACAATTTCACTCAGGGTTTTACACTGTTTCCAGTTCTTATTGGTGGGCTATCAGTGATCAGAAACAAAATTCAATGTTTTCACAGGATCATGGCATCATAGAACCGTGGAATACTATGAGCTGGAAGAAACTCACCAGGATCATTGACCCCCAACTCCTGGCCCTGTTCAGGACACCCTTAAAATCCCCCCTGTGCCTGAGAGCGTTGTCCAAACACTCCTTGAGTTCTGGCAGGTTTGGGGCCGTGACCATTCCCTGGGGAGCCTGTTCCAGTGCCCAAACAGTGCCACCCCTATTACATTCAACATTTTACAAACAAAAACCTGAGCAGACATCACCCAAGAATGTACTCATGCCTCCAATTACTTCTATTTCTCTGCTCAGGCTTGTACTTAAAAAATTAGGAATGAGAACACGTGTCAGTGTATCATGTTTAATGGGAACTGTAAATTATAGTTGTGCTTGACTGGCAGAGTTTCTCTATTACAAGAAAATAAATCATAAAATAATCCAAAATAATCCAAAGCACAATATAAACCCAATTTAAACCAAGAAACAGATGTTTATCAATAGACCTGATACTCTTTCTCCATCTCCTGAGACAGAAGCCTTTCTTTCAACATTTCTCCACGATGTGGCCAAGCTGAAAGCCTTGTAAAATTTCTGTGTCTTCTTTTACAGTTTGGAACTGCTTTTAAAAAAGAAAGAAAACAAATTTAACTAACCAATTTTTTCAAAACTTCAAAAAGCTGACTCAGAAGCTGCGCAATAGCTCTGATTCAGCTTTCTTAGCTGAGTCAAAGCATCTGGCCACGTGATTCAGAAAACACCGCTCTGAAGTCGGGCAAGAGCTGCTTTCCGAAGGAGGAAATGCCTGTTTTCCCTTGTAATCGTTGTGCAAAATTTCCTTGGTAGCATGAACAGTTATTTATTTAAACTTGATGTAAGTAAATATGATGTTCACAGCTCTCTTATTGTTCATCCAACATTTCAAACCACAGTTAAATAAAAACATTTGCCATTTGGCCCAATGCCAGCAAAGACAAATTCTTCTAAGTCGGTGGTAAAACCTCATTAAACATCCACCTCTTCCTCTGAAAAGCCTGGAACCACACTGATCACTACCACAGCCATGAACCGAAGGACTGAGGAAGGAAAAACCAAAAACATGCTCTTTTTCCTTAGTAAAATAAAATAAAGTTACCCAAAAACATCCTGCCAACAAATTAAGAGAATGCTATATAACTGACTATTCCTGTCAAAAAATCTCCAAAATAATAAATATCAGCTTTCTTTCTTACAAAACACGTGAAAGAGAATCACAGAACAGCATGAAATGCCAGCCTAAAATTACCTGAGTTACTTTAAATCACAGAATGCAGACATCCTGTGGGATCTCCGAGCCATTGCATAGGCAGCTGATGTCTACAGTGTTAATGATTATTAGATTAAAAGAAAATTCCAGCCAGCTAATCTGCCTCGCAGTAGCTTCATGACACAGAGTTTCTCAAGGCACCTGTTAAAACACCTCGACTTTATTGCAAAGTGGGAATCTACCAAGTCTCTGGGAATAGGTATCATGAGCCATGGTGCCACTCCTGTTAATTCCACTCCTCAAACACAGCCCCTTTTGGCACACACACGAGACACACTTTCCTTTGCATCCCTGCACCTGAAGGCTCTGGCTTCTACACTCAATACCTACACTTCCATTATCATGAAATTTCAAGCTGAGTTTGACAAGCTTTAGTGAATTAGTCACAGATCATCCTAAAATGTGCAATAATTGATCCTCAAGCTTCATAAATATTCAGTAGGATCCAGATATGAAATTTGGAAAGCTGTTACATAATTCCTGTGAAGATGGCTGAAAAAGGACAATATCAGAATGCCACCTGTGTAATTGAGATTAACTAAGACACAGAGCCCTTACTTAGGAAAAAATATTTCAAAAGACCATGCAGCACTATTTTTTTTTTTTTTTTTTGACTAAGATAAGCTTTTCTGCCTTCAGGAGAAAAGTAGTAGTGATAAAATGTCTTTTAATGAACACAGTATTTCCAGGACTAATACTTTGTGAAGTGTTTCTCCCAAAACTTCTGGAATTTTACAGGCTTCTTTCAATTACAAAATAAAAAAATAACAAATAAAACCAATACTGTAGACCACAACTTGTGGTTACAGTATTATCTGAAAGGACCCTGGTTTTTAAAGTATGGGATTAACAGTACATTTAATCAATCTTGGTAACAGAAGCAGTAGACAGCAAAATTGATTACTGTTCAGATAATAAAATGTTGCATTTTTAAATTATTGGTATTATCACTACAGTCACAACAAGTATTTTCACCTCCCCTTCTCTCGTTCTGCTTTAATTCTATGAAAATGGGCTGGCTCTGCAGAAACACAAGGGTCCACATCAGGAAAGCTTTTTACAAGGCTAAGAACCACTCACTACTTTTTATATCTCAATCACTGGGTTGAAAAATTTCAGGTTTATCTGCCAAGAGTGACTATTTTAATATCTGCAGAATTAAACAGCCAGTGTCTTGGAATTTTTACAGAACAAGATGACAAGCTCTTGGAACACTGATGCTAATTTTCAGTAAACGCTGAGGCTACAGAAGAATGCAAAGAAAAAGCACTGACATAATTTAAAATGAGAAAAACAGCCTGATAGGTTAGCTTGGTATCAGTCTTGCACAAAATCCTGGTATATAATCAAAAGAAAAATAAAGGATGGTGGTAAAAAGTAATGCTAAACATAGGCTTACAGAAAATAGGTCTTGCTAAATAAATTTGGTATGGCTTTCTGACAAGAATATAGGTTGGACTGGATAAAAATACCCTGCAGTTTCTGACCTACTATACTTAGATCTCTGTAAGATGTAGTGCTACACAGAAGTCTGATTTAGAAGTTAGTCAACATGAAGACAACCTGGAATCTAAAACCACCTCATAAATTATTAGGGAGGCTAAAGAAAAATACTTTAAATACACCTTGTCAATAGTTAAAGCTGTTTTCTTAGGTCTTAAAAATCATAGCTCATTATACCCTGGAATACTATAAAAAGCTTCTTCCCTTTTAACTTTTTGTGCAGTTGAGAAAAAACATCATATATACACACAGTTAAAAAAAAAGGGAGGAGGTATAAAGTCACTTGAGACTTTGACTATCATAGATAGTTTTTCAGGAAAGAAAACCAGCATTAACAGATTTCCTCAAAAAAAAATTTGGTGCACTTAAAAGCTGTATTTTCAGGAACGAAAAAAAAAAAGTATACTTATGAAAAATCATAGCCAGTTCCACACACATGTAATATCTTGCATTACTAAACTTACCCAGGTTATACTTCTTGCATCCAGAATCACCTGGAAACATTACAGAGGATTATTTAACACTTTTGACAAGGACAGATGTGCAGCAAATTATTATGTATAAGCTGCTCCAGGGTCTTACCATATGGCACACATAAAAGAATTCAAGGAAAGAGGGAAAACTGCATGACATTTTAGCTTGGTTGAAAGCACACACAGGTACTTATTCCAAAAGATCTGGCACAGAGTCAGGTGCTATCCCCTGTGCAAAACAGTTATTCCTGTTTGTGTGAATCTCCACTACTGATGCTTTAGGGAAGGTCCAGTGCTACTCAGTGTTTCTGCTGGTCAGTTGAGGGATTATATAAAAGACTGCAGCTGATAGAATCTGCACAGAATACCTGAAGTGGTGAAGGACAAATAAATACGAGTAAGTCAATCCTGTTCCAGAGATGTACATCATACATCACACTGAATTAATGGCAAAGACATGGCTGTATGCAGCCAGTGCAACACCCTCCACACACGAGAAACAAGGGTTGTTTCACACTTACAAGATGAGGAATTGTACTTGGAAGTGGAGGAAAGCAAAACAAAAACTCTTAAGACACAGTGAATTCTCAAATACGTTCAGAAACCCAGTAAGCAGGAACTGGCTTCCCAAGCAAAAACATCTCATGGATATTTAATATGTCAAAAGAGAGCAGGAGAGAGAACAGGCATTTGCATCAATACCTAGCCTTAGTGAGATTCTTGATGATGTATTTACCAAGTTCTACTTCCATTCTAAAGGAGAAAAGTTAATGAACATTGATGATGCCTGAAAGCCCTGTCTTAAAAAGAAAAATAATGGCTTTGTTCTCAAAACTGCTCTTATGAGCCTAAGATACAGAACAAAAAATTTCATAGAAGCTCGTAATTACTAACACATACGAAGAATGGCACAAAAGTCATTAAATATTATTAACTAGTCAAATGTACTGCTGTATTCTAAATTAATTACTCAAGGACTATCTATTAGTCATTGTGGAGAGCTTAATAAGACTATCTGACCAAGAGTGGAATGATGAACAAAAAGTGAGAAAAGTTGTAATGGATTAAATGACAGAAAATCACACAGAAGTTCTGAGATTATTAAATAAATAATTGTGGATTTTCACCTACAATTTTCAGTCTTCAGCTCTGACCAACTTCTCTCTGTGAGAAAAACCAAAAGGGCTCAGAAAATGGAAAGAGCTCAGAGAGATGTAAGAAAAATATTAAGTCTTGATTAAAATGGTTGTTTCGAGATGCTTAAGACTTCCAAAAGGAAATAAGTGGATAAAGAGAGAAAGGTCCTACAGCCTTAACTGTACAAAATTTGCATAGAGAAGTGCAGCTGGGTCTTCTTCTCACGCTTTTTCTCACAGCAAAATACTAGGCTGTACCACAGTGATCAAAGCCTTAAGAGAAACAAAGGTTTTAGTCAAACCTTTAGCTGAATGGCAACATAATCAGAGTTCCTAAAAGTGAGCACTTTTAATAGCGCTTACATAGTTCATGAATGCATGATCCATTCTTTGGCCCAAACCTGAGTAACTGGACAGATCGTTAGGTTTTCATATAAAATATATCACTCACCAATCACATAAGAGTACACAAAACTTCAAGAACAAAAGCCACTTATTCAAGTTTCCTATGTTGGAAACGCTTTATTCTTCAAAGTTCTGGCGAGTTTTAAAGACAACTCCCAGTAATGCTTACCTAATAGCCCCTTCCAAAGGGCCTGATCAGTTGCCTATTGAAGACAAAGTACGGACTTGAAACAATCTACAAATCCGTAAAGATCTGTTAAGTGCCTCTATCCAGAACAAAAAAGCGCCTCTTAATCACTCACAGCTCTAAAACCAGGAACTAACAGATTACAGCACGTATTTACTTCGTTCTTTTCTCACCCTGATTTTCCCCACCACCCTAAAACTGTCAATGAATAGTGCTAAGCAGAACAAGGCCATAAGCCACTTGACTGTCCAAACCAAAATGAAGGGGGAATAGAAAGGTGTCAGGCTCTGGCAATGCCTCAGGTTCTGTGATAAACACTACAGTAACATTACCAGCACTGTCCAAGCATCCACGCCTATGGACCAAAAGCCTAAAACTCAACACTTAAGATCTCTTTTCTCTAGGCACCTCTAGCCACTTTTTCCAGCACTAGCTTAGTTTGCCGGGACAGGAAGAAACAACTATTGTTCCTATCTGCTGATCATGGTCAAACTCGCCAGGAAACATCAGAATAATGATTTTTTTTTTTTTTGCACGCCCCAGGCCCTGCTGCTTGTCTTCCATCCCCATCGAGTAGGGATGAGCCCAAGGGCGATCAGGGCAGGCCAGCTCAGCTCCCTGACACCTGAGCCATGGGCACATCCTCCACACCCTCACCGAGGAGCCAGCGCTCCCACTCCCTCCAGCCACCAAAGGGGATCCCACCACCCTCACAGTGCCACGTCCATGACACCGAGCACCGTGACCGGACCGTGCACCTGCTCCCTGGGTCACCGCCACCACGGCGGCACCGTCCACCTGCTCCCGTGTTGCCAACATCACCGTCACTGTAGGTGGGACAACACAGCCGACACCTGTGCGGGGAGGTCGGGACCAGCGAGGGCGAGGGTTACTGAGGGCACCCCGGGGAGGACACCCCGAGCCAGGGCCGCGGCGGGAGGGCGCTGGAGGCGCCTCCGCTCCCGGCGGCCTCGATGGCGCGGGACCATGTGCCGGGGGCATGGCGGGGCGGCCGGGCGGGGG
>VWYP01029218.1:134620-171141 GCA_013400435.1 Pycnonotus jocosus | reverse complement strand
GCCCCGGGGCCGCTCACCCCGCGGCCGAGCCTCCATGGCGGCCCCGGCCCCGCGGCCCTCCATGCGCCCCCGGCCCCGCAGCCCCCGCGGCTCAGCAGATCCGCCCGCTCTGGCTCCGGGAATCGCTCTCGGAGGCGCCGGGAGAGACCCGCGCGCGGCGCTGGGAGGCGGCTGCCATGGCGTGAGGGTTTGACTGGAGTTTTTCCTCAGATGAAGTTATCCGCAAGCGGCTGCTGATCGATGGCGATGGAGCTGGTGATGACAGGCGGATCAATTTGCTGGTGAAGAGTTTCATCAAGTGGTGTAATTCCGGATCTCAGGAGGAAGGGTATCTGTTGTTTTGCTTTGGTTTTTTAAGTCTTGGAACTGCTTAGCTTGCGTTTCAGTGGAAAGCAGGGCTCGATCCATTTGGAAGAGATCCGCGTTAAAATGTGCGCAGCTGCTTTTCTTTGGCTCTGTGGTGTTTCCAGGACAAACGCCGAGGACTGTGCTGGGAGAGGAGGGCTGCAGACGGGTCAGAAATCGCTGAAGGCTGCGGGCTGTATCGTGAAATCTGCCAGCACCGCTCGAATGCCCTCAGGATTGCTGTGCCTGCTGCGTGATCCAGCCGGGAGTCCCGCTCTTATAACAGGATCATGACTCGGATATTTTAGTTGGCAGTTCTGCGTTTGTTCTGTTAGGGAAGGGAAATACTGCTGGTATTTCTGCTGCTGTCGTTGTTGGTTTTTTGTTTTTGTTTTTTTTGAAGTCTAAATTAGTAATGTACGAGTGACAGCCTTCTGTGGGGTCTCTGTTAGTAATGGTATAAATTCCCAGAGGACACAATGAGTGTGTATGCAGAGAGACACTGCACTATTAAAATACTGCTTCGGTGGTCACAGAGCCAACCGTAGCTGGAAACTTTATAAACCCTGGGTCAAACTGCTCATTGCTTTAATACCCACTTTACACTGATATGGACATGATGGTGGAATTAATGTGTACAGTGCTCCTAACTGCACTTCCAAAAAATTATACACTAAATCTTTGAAGTGTTTTCTTTATTGAATAATTGTTATTTAGGTGTCCCTTCTGCTGCATGAAGTTTTGTTTTCTTGCTCTGTAAAGTTAGGAAATATTTTTATGCTGCTTGGAGTAAACGTCTTGTCTGTTTTCAGATACAGCCAGTACCAACGAATGCTGAGTACTTTATCACAGTGTGAATTTTCAATGGGAAAAACTCTTCTGGTGTATGACATGAACCTGAGAGAGATGGAAAATTATGAAAAAATCTACAAGGATATAGGTAAACATGAGAAAATGTTACTGGTTTCTTTCTGATAGTTTCTCTTACAAACAAGCTCAGGCCAGTTCTGCTGAACATGATATATACATCTGATGAGTGGTTTGGAGGTTTTATGGGTTTGGTTTTTTTCCCAACTAGGTAGCACTCATATATGTGCTATAAGCCTCTTGTAATTATATAGAATACATACAGACAAGAGCTTTTTTAATCCAGCAAAGTGTATATAGTTTTTAAACTGATGGAGGTAACAAGCCACCATGTCATAAACAGCTCTTTTACAGTTTAGCAGAATAGTTTATTTACATGTATTGTTTAAATTCAATATAACTCTACATCTTTCTTTTTTTGTAAAGAAAATAGTATAGCTGCAGCCCATGAGAAGATATCTGAATGCAAAAAACAAATCCTGCAAGCAAAAAGGATTCGAAAAAATCGCCAGGGTAAGGCGCTGTATCTGTATTTACAGTGATGGGCTTCATTGTTTTGTTATCTTTTAGAATACATTGTATTGAAATGTATTTAGATTCTAAATTTTTGAAAGTGCAAGGCATCATGATTATTTATATTCAACCCTGGTGGGTTCCACTCACTACTGAACGTTTTGGGTGGATGACACAGGCAAGACTGAAGCAGATCTCAATGATATGCAGCATCAGGAAAACCTGAAACAGTGTTCTTTCTGAACATCTGCTTTAAGAGGTTTATTTTTTCCCTATTTTTAAAATGATATACTCATAATTCGTTGAAACCTAAAACAGTTTAAAAGGTGAACAGTTGAGAAGAAACAAAAAATTGTTTTGTCATGATAAATGAAACGCCAAAAAGAAATTTTAGAAATATAACATGAAAGGTTTTAAATACAACTGTTTGATCAATGCTGTGGATAATTTTGAAGTCCACTGGAAATTAAAATAACTTTAACTAGTAGGATTGGGGAACTCTTACATCTTCACAAACATAGGTCTGAAGTGTTTGCTTTTTGATATGTTCTATCCAGTCTGCAGCACAAATTTTTCCAGGTGAATGAGGTAACAGGCATATGTATGGTCTTACTATCAGGAAATGGCTGTGTTAGTTGCCTATATAACCATAACATTGTTCTTAATGTTTAATAGTTTTTTTAAAAAATCCTAAAAATTACAAAAAATCCATGCATCATTTTATACCTTTTATAAAAATCTTTAATGTTCATGTGTAACATTAACACCATTTTCTGTACATATACATTTGATTGTATCTAAACCCAATGTTTATGAATCAGACGCAAAAGACTAAGTGTGCAGAAATGCAGAGCTATCTTAAGGTGTTTTGAGAAACATTAAAACAGTTTTTCAAGGAAAAAGAATCTGCCATTCTGTCGTACCTGCATTCAGGTTCTTGAATCCATATTTTCAGAAGTATTTAGATTAACTATTTAAATGTCTTTCAGAATATGATGCATTGGCCAAAGTCATACAGCATCACCCAGACAGACATGAAACACTGAAGTAAGTATAAAACTACATTAAATTATAATAGAGCAGTAAACTAGAAGTCACCAGACTTGAAATTTCATTAATTTCAGTTTGACTTTTCCTCACATTTATATAATTTCTTTGACAATAAAAACTTGTGTTTCTGTGCCCTTTTGAGCTTTCCTTAATCTCCCATCTGTATGGGTCAGAAGCATTGCTAATTGTTCTGTAGTTGAAATTTTTCCACTGCTAAGGTGAATAAATGAACTGAGATGTAAATGCACACCTGATGTCAGTTTACCTATGAGTTGCTCAGAAAAGGGAGATGGTGAGGAGTCCTTTACCTTGCACCAGCCAGATTCAGTAGTCATTCAAAATGCATAACACACAAGCAAGTAAGGTGGAATGAGAGAGAGCAGGAGAAAGCTCCTAGGGTTCTTTTTAGTGTTTTCCTTGTGGTGGCTGTTCCTGCATGCCTGGTTATAAATGGCTGTGTTGTGCAGCACACATAACCTGCCCTGGCATGCAAGTCAGACCTTCCTGTTGTCCAACTTGTCTTGCATGTAACTCACAGTGCTGCTTGTCACATTCTGGGTTTGCATCGCTATCTATGCTTTTGGGGCAGTTGTGGGGAGATTAACTTTATTGAGCCATAGAAACATTCCAGTATTTATTGCATCTATGAGTTTGTTGTTCTTAAACTGATTAAAGATGCAATATGGGATTACTGTTCCCATTTAAGTGCAGCTGTGCACTTATCCTGTTCCCACTTTCAGTGAAGTTGCTGAGGGAGGCTGTCTTTTCATATTCCATAGCCTTTCATAGCAAATTGAAGTGTTCTGGTTATACTATTATCCTAATAATAGCATTTTTATAGCTACAAGCCACTGACAGTATTTCACACATTTCTTTCTTGTATGTTGTTTTTCTGTGCCATGATTTCATTACCCCAACTTTGATTATTATAGGCAGTGCTCATGAGGCTTGACTACTTCTTACTTTGTTAGTCAGCATGTGATATTTATCAAGTGAAGCTTTAATAAAGAGCTACCAAAAATGCAGTTTTTCAGATAAGTCAGTTAAGAATAGAAACAACTAAATGTGAAAAGTTGTGACTGTCCCATCCCTGGAAGTGTTCAAGGCCTGTTTGGATGGAGCTCTGAGCAATCTGGTCTAGTTAAAGATGTCCCTCCCCATGGCTGGGGGTTGGAACTAGATGATCCTTATTGTCCCTTCCAACCCAAACTATTCTATAATTCTGTGATAGATGATACTTTTTATCTTACAGGATGCTGAGTTGTTTGGGTTTGGAAGGATTATTATAATTTTGCTTAACACATCCAAGCCCAAGTTTCTTAAGCAAATCTAGAAAGAATAGTAGGTTGTAGCTGGTAAGAATGCAGTCTGTAGGAAAGTGTACAGAAAATGATACAATGAATCAAAGGCCACCCTTAATTGAGAATAGAGGAAGCCTCACTAACAATGTCACACTTTTCATGGAACTCTGAATCACTAAAAACACTTGAGAAAACTTCTTGTGAGAAGAAACAGAAAGGGTTTGTTGCAAGAGTTACATTTGTAGCTTTTGCAGGTTATGTGGCACAAAAGGACAAAGTTTAGAAAAGTACTTTATGCTTTGAAGAGTCTATTTCTTGGAACAACGAGTCATACAGCACAAAAGAAGCTGTTAACAGCATAGTCACAAGTAGTGCACAGGAGCCAATTAAGGAAGTGATAGGAGCTGAAGTACTAAACAACAGTGTCCACAGTGTAATTAGATGCAGTATCAGAAGAGCTGTTCAGAGGACCAAAAAATGAGTCTTAGAAAAGGAGATATGAAAGTAAGAAGGCTGAGCAAAGATTCTCTGGAATGTAACGTAAAAGGAGTAAAATTCCAGATGTAGCTTGGATGTTACTCGAAGAAAAAAATCTATCCTCTCTCAGTCTGCTTACACCTGACAGCACAGTGTAAACAGCAGGATTTGGCCAAATGGAAGTTTTTCAGAAACTAGAAACTAAATGCTTCCAAAATCAGTGTATGAGCCTATAAGCTGTTAGCCTGTTTCCATCAAAGGAAGGGGTAATGTCACATACAACTCTCTCAAGTATACCCATTGAGGTACCAAGCATGCTGGCTCAGAAGAAGATAGCCTCAGGTAGCACTAAAATAGACCTGTTGCCATCCACAGTGGGGTACTTAGGACTGGAGAGCTTTTTGTGGTTCCTTATCCAGGCTAGTTGCAGCAGCTGTCAATGGCTTCAGGAAAGAAAGGTTGATTTCCTTGCTGACCCCTCTATGACTCTGCTAATTAATCAGGGATGATCAGCCTCAATCCACTTCACATTTAAAGGAGCAGTTTGCTCTCATTGCGTGGTGCATAAAGTACGATAGGCATTAGAAGCCAAAGGTCCAAACTGGAGGTTTGGCTGTAAGAGTTGGTGCTCCATCCTTATTTGAAAGGTTTATTATGGTACCTGCTGTTCTTAGCCTTAAAAAGGATTGTGGGGGTCCATGGTGAGTTCAAGTGAGAGCAGAAAGTTCTTCCTTCAGAGGTGGTCAGGCACTGAACAAACTCCACAGGGAAGTGGTCACAGCACTAATCCTGACAGAGTTCAAGAAGCTTTTGGACAATGCTCTCCAGCACAGGACATGATTCTTGGGGTACCCTGTGCAGGGCCAGGGATTGGAGCTGATGTTCCTTGTGGGTTTGTTCTGGCTCGGGATATTCTGAGACTCTGAATCTGCTTCTTTAACCTTTATTGTAGGGTCAAGTAAATAACATATTGTATCAGGACTGAATTGTTGTAAATGCCCAGGGTACAACTGTATTCCAGCTTGGAGGCCTATTTTTTTGTAAATGTCCTGAAATTACAAGTCTAGAGCATAATAGTGTAGCAATTACATTAAGTGACCTTACCTCTAAATCGTTTCACTTATTTTGTTTACATAAACAGTTTATTTTATAGTTCTTTCTCCTCTACTTAGAGCAAATCTGTGTTGCAAGAATTTTACAGAATTTTTAAGAATACTCTGACAATCTCTTTTCAGGCAGCTAGAAGCCTTGGGAAAAGAACTGCAAAATCTTTCTCACATTAAAGAAAATGTTGAAGATAAGGTAGGTTTTTCATAGAGATGTTTACATAATAATTTATTAGGGATACAATAATGTAGAGTCTACTACGTGATGTTTGGTTGTATTTGCTCTCTGTTTCCTACAACATGTATTATATCATTCCAGTTGGAGCTGAGAAGGAAGCAGTTCCATGTTCTCCTGAGCACCATCCATGAACTTCAGCAAACCCTGGAGAGTAAGTGCTGTTCTTTGGTAATAGGTATAACTGGGTTAGGTTCTAGGAGATCAAAAGAAATCACAACTTCCTGCAATTGAGGCTGGTGACCTCTTGCATTGGCAGAATTTTTTCCCCAGTAGTAATCCAGAGCCTGAGACTGCTCTGATTTATTTTTTTTTTTTCTTCTACAAGCTACCCACTGTACCATTTCCTGACTAGCTTCAGGTTAATTTGTAGGCAGCAGAATTCTTTCAGATGTGAGGATGGAGAATAGCAATTTGAGTTTTGTTGTTTTTTGGTTTGTTTGTTTGGGTTTTTTTAAACAGGAAGTATTTCTTACAGAAAGTTATTCTTGTGCTTATTTCCAAATTTAATTTTATAATTCCTATTTTAGTAATTTTGAACATGTCACTGCTATCATGGTATCATTTGAGGCTTTACTAAAAAGAAATTGAAATACAAGGAAGGTGAATGACAACCTACTCAGACTGTGAATCTGATAGAGCAGGGACTGAAACTGTCAGACACAAGAGCTAAATTCAGGAATTAGTTGTACTCATCTTTTGTCATACAAATACTTAATATTTTCAAATCAGCACTATCTTGCCATGCTCTAATAGGGGTGATATTGTTTTAAATATTATTTGCTATATATTTGCCACGTCTTTCAAAGGCAGAACAATTGGTACAGCCTCTGAGCATGACCTGATTAAATGCAGAGATGGCCGTAAGAGCAGACTTTCATTCTCTTAATGCTGTCTAGATCTTCTTAAGTGGAATGAACTGTTAATCCTAGGTGCACTTTAGCAGAAGGTTATTGTTATTATGTGTTACTAACACTTGCTTAAGTATTAGTCTTGAAAATGCATTTTCATGTGAACATATAAATTACCTTTCAGGATTTTGTGAAGGAAGTAGCAGTAAAGTGCAAAGCACACCTTCAGTATAAAATAAATAAATCATTAGTAGGCAAAGCAAAAGAAGGGGTTAGAAGCAATCTGGTACCATTTTCTTCCATTGATACTATAGAATTTGCCACATATTTCCAGTAACAGCTGTTAGAGATAACATTCTTTAAAACTTTGAAGGATTTTGTTTGTTTGTTTGAACCTAGCACTTATAGAATGAGTTACTCAACCACACATTTGAGGCAATCAAAATAAAATATTTAAGTGGGACAAAGTTCTGCAATATAGTCTGTATATATGACCAAGCATGTTTGACTAACAGTAATATTGAATTTTAGATGATGAAAAGCTTTCAGAAGCTGAGGAATCCCAAGAAACTCAGATGGAAGCAGAGGCCAAGCAATAGATGGCATATGAAGACTGACAATACTACTTAAGAAAGTCCAAGTGTCTTCACTTTCTGTTGGAATCAACAGTAAGAGAGATGAAGCTGGGAATAGTTTTCTACTCCTTCTGTGAATTTTTATACAAAAATATGTGTTTTGCATATGCTTCAGGGGAAAACAGTTGCAGATGTTTGCAGACAGGGACTCGGTGTTAATCCACAAACTTTGTAATTTGTGACAAATATACTTTGTTTCACAAAGAATGAAGCTTTTACACTGTACTTGTGAACTAAGGTGTTTGGAAAACTTTGCCAATTAAAGGTGTTTTCACAGATTTTCCTATTTTTAGTAGGGATTGAGCCTTATAATAAGGGCTCCTTTTCTTACATGACATCAGACTGAGGGCAGTGCATCTTTTCATGAGCCCTCCCTTCCACACCCTGTTCTAGATGGGACCTAAATGTGAACTAAGTAGGCTCTTAGCTTTTCAAAGTAGTTGCCATTTTAGAACTTATTGTGACTAGACTAGAATTTGATAGTTTAATATAAAAAAAATTACTTCTGTAGAATTAATGCTTGTTAAGGGTTATAAAAACCAAAACCAATACTGTACTAGCTTTAATTTTTTTCCTCAAAGTGATGCATAGAACTGCAGTGATCTTACTCTGCTGTGTTTGTTGTACCACATCAATAGTCACATTTTCAAATGGCACATTTAAAACTTCAATTTAAAAGCTTTATTCTTGAAGAACCAGGAATCTAATCCCAATACCATTTATAATCTGCTTCTGGATTTTATCTGTCAATTGACTATTATCAAAATACATAATCATTTCTGAAACAGATGGTAGAAGAACCCTTCTTTTCTCATGATGAAAAACTGAAGCAATAGAGCAATAATCATGATGTTAAAGAATTAGAGATACTTTAGTTATTATTAGGCAAAGTGGAATCTATCCATCCACCTGGATCATCCTGATGTCTGAGCAAGCTGTTAGGATGTAGGAAAAGTTTCGACCCTCCCCAAAAGAGAAGAGAATGGAATATGCTCTATGCTTTTTTAAGGCAGGGAGGAAGGAACAAGGGGCAGTAGTAGGTCATGTTCTAAAAACACTCACTAAATGAAGCCTTCCAGTGGTTTGGGTAAAGGAAAATGTTTTGGATCTCACTCAGACTGTGCCATAAGTATACGTGGTTCAAGTGAAATAATGTTACACAGATTAGAGTTGCTGTCTCACTAGGTGACAGCTGAGGGGGATTTCCATGAGTGAGACTTCAGACATTTATAACCTGGATGCTTTATAATTCCCGCTTTCAGTGACTGTGGATCTGTGTGGATTGGGCTGAACAGACATATCTGAGCTTGTTTTGCTCACATTCCAAGTTTGCTAAAGGCAAGCCAGGTGAATAAGAAATCACACAACTTCAGGTAGCACAGTGCAGCCCTGTACTAATAAGCTGTCAAAAGTCTTCTAGTTCACAGCTGGTCAGCTCAGAACACAGGGAAGCTCAGGTTTGCCTGATGGAGCCTGTACAAACATGCAGTGCTTCTCATGCACTACGAATTTGGCAGGTTGAGGGGTGGCTAAGCAAACAACAAGCATTTAATAGGAGAAGTACACCATCAAAAGTATTAAGTATACAGGGTTTCCCCCCTCCTAGCAACAGGGAATGGTAAAATATTTTGTAAAACAGCAACATAAAATTTGCCAAATTAGGGAGGAGTCACTGTCATGAATGTATGAATTATGAAGATCATAAGTGGCAAGGTCTCAAGGACAATTATAATGCTTTTTTTTTTTTTTTTTTGTGGTTGAAATGGCCTCTATGAGCTATCTGGACTGTATTTTGTTGCAGAGGAGGATGATATTCACCAGTTAAAAACAGTCTCTCTAACAGTGAAAATCTCAAATTTTCCTAGTCATTGTTTTACATAATTCTTTGGAAATTACTTGGATCAGTCAAGTATCTTATCTCAGAACTTGCACTGCTCTCTACAGAACCTGACCAGAAACGTGCCAACACCTCAGTCTGTCCCTCTGGCAAAGAATATTTACAGAGAAATAAGTTGTACACAAGAGAAGCAATACAAATGCATGGCAAAGGAATATATTCTAGTTCAAATTGCCGTGATGCAATCTTGAAAAGAAATTACTGCCCTAGAAAATCAAGTTGCCCTAGTGCAATGTGGCAGCAAGAAAGTGATGTCACAAGGCCAATCAAAGAAAAAAGTAACATCAATTCATAGCAAACACAGCCTCAGTGGGACACCCAAAATATTTGCTCCTATTTTTTTCAGTATCTATACCTCTAACCTCTTGAACATTAAGATTTGTACCAAAAAAGAAACGAAACCAAAAGGAATTCATATAACAGGCAGTATTTATTACTGAGACTCAGGTTCCAGCTTTCAATCTGCTCTGCATATGCTGGAAATGTATATCTGCATGTCCTTTAATCTTGTGTTCCAGAAGTTTTCTGTGTGTCATGTTTGCAAGGCACACATGACGGTTGCTGTCACATCCCTGCCTAGAAAGCTCTCCTCTGTCATGCTGCTTACCTGCATTGACTCTAAATACACATCTATAAAAACCTAGGTACATACATTTAGAATCTCAACAACCATACAGTTTTAAAAAACTGTTTCCTGGATTTATGATTTGCCTTGACCCTATCTAAGCGGAAAGATTATTATATGCCTAAATGGTCCATCTCAGTGCCCTTGTCATGTGGATGCAAAAATACAAGCAGAAAGAGAGTTGCTGAAGTGATAAACTGACATTTTCCATGCCAGGACTTGTTTTTCTGTCCTGTCCAAATGAGAGCAGCAGAGGGAGAGTGGAACATTGGACAGAATTGGTAACTTGGGCAGGATTTGTTAAGACAGATTTGGCAAGCTTCATGAAGGGGTGGAAGGAGGAGAAAGAATGTCACCATGGCACACTGTCAAGTGATGGGATATCTCTGAAACCATGTTAATTTGAAGAAAGCTGCTGCCAACAAATGCAAAAAAAAAAAAAAATCCCAAAGATTTACAAGCTAGAAATTATGAGTTCTTTGAGATACTTGTAAGTTTTTCAGATGTCACAGCTGGCTTGTACCATGCTTTCCCTCCTTTACTCAAGGCTCAGGTGGGTTCCTTTTTCATATGAGTTTTAAAAAACTAAGAAAAAAAATCAGAAATGCAGGCAAGTACTGTTAGTTCTGCTCTGGGAACCTGTGTGGATTTTTTCTTTCTAGGCTAGCTGCATTAGGGACACATCCAGTGTATGAACCATTTTACAGATCTATATGCAACAGACTCTGGGGAAAGCAAGTTAGCAGCAGAAGTGCTCCACCCTGAATGTGTTCTTGGGTTACCTCAGCCTTCATTTCCCAAGTCTATTTTAATAAAGGTTCTTAGCACTGTTTCAGAATTCCCTCCACTTGTAGCCCAGGGCTGTGTGTTGCTGGGCACTGTGCAAAGGTAGAATAGAAAGGCTGTTCCTGTGTGCTGGGCAGTGCCACAGCAGCCAGAAGGCAAAGCATGGCTTGTGTCCACCCTGGCCTTGTGTGATTCACCTGCCTGCTGGCAGCAGGAAAGTATCCAGCAGGAGCTGCCAGGGCCTGGCCTGTGTGATGCTGTTCAGTGATGTGCCAAAGGCACTCGGGGAATTGGACACCAGGACACGCCAGCCAAGGAAACTCAGCATCCTTGTACCAAGGAGTTTCCCAAATATTCAAGAGTAATCCTAAAGCCAGGGATGCAGTACGATGTGGATTTTGCCTGGGCTAGCAGAGTGCTGAAGGGAAGGGTGAGGGACCTTACACCTCTGCCAGGTGAAGCGATGGAGGGCTTGTCTCATGGAAAGAGCACCTCTGGACTGTCCTGGCCAGAAGGCAGCACTGGTGGTGTTGGGCAGCCATTGCTGGCTGAGTGGCAGGAGCTGCTCTTAATCGAGGAACCCACAAGGAAGGAACTCGGGAACAGACTCGTTTTTCCACACTTGTTACATGTATGTTTGTGTAGCTTTTGTGAGGGGCCACACGTTCTGAGGACACAAACCCGGCAGCTCGAAGGAGGCGCTGGCAGCGCTGCCACGGGACCGTGCCCGGCGCTCCGCTCTCGGGGCCCGCTGCGGGAGGAGCGGCCGGCAGGGGGCAGCAGAGGCCGGGCTGGGCGGGCAGTGCGCTCCCGGGACCCGAGCATCCATCCCTGCAGCCCATCGGACCAGGCCTGGGATCCGTGCATCCATCCCTGCATCCCCCCGGCCCATCCCCCCCGGGACCCGAGCATCCATCCATGCATCCCATCGGACCGGTCCTGGGATCCGTGCATCCATCCATGCATCCCACCGGCCCGTTCCCCCCGGGACCCGAGCATCCATCCATGCATCCCATCGGACCAGTCCTGGGATCCGTGCATCCATCCATGCATCCCACCGGCCCGTTCCCCCCGGGACCCGATCATCCATCCGTGCATCCCACCGGCCCGTTCCCCCCAGGATCCGTGCATCTATCCATGCATCCCACTGGCCTGTTCCCCCCAGGATCCGTGCATCCATCCCTGCATCCCACTGGGCCGGTCCCGGGATCCATGCATCCATCCATGCATCCCAGCTGCCCATTTCAGGGATTCACGCATCCCACCAGCCCTGTTCCCAGTGCTTCCCAGCCTTGCGAGCCCTTTTCAGCCCTTTTCAGCCCTTTTTGTTTGTTTGTTTTGCTGCCATTTCCCCCTCCACTGTCTGCAGGGGTTAAAACCCTAGAGAACCTAGAATATCCTGAGTTGGAGGGACCCACAATGTTCACGGAGCCCGAGTCCTGGGCCTACACAGCACAGCCCCTGCTCACCTCCACACTTCATTTTCATTGTCTTGCCTGAACCACTCTGATTCTCAAAGCCTCTTTCTAAAATGCCCCCAAACACATCAAACACTGCCAAGGAGCAGAAGGTGCAATCCCAAAACCTCTGCTCTTTGGGATACTACCTGATGCGTCACAAGTGTATTCAATACTTCATTTTCCTGCTGATGATGACAGATCCCAAACTCTCTGTGCTACCTCTCCCATGCAAGGGCTGGAAGAGCAGTCTGACAGTGCTTGCAGCAGGAACAAAGCACCCTCTGGCATGCAAGATTCTGCTGCCTCCAGTACATCCAGCCCTATCATCCTGAAACCAGGGCAAGAGTTGTTTCAGGATCATTACAGATTAGGTTGCTCCGAATTTGCATTATCACAGTGAGAAACTTGGCAAAAGTTTGTAAAAGTGTTATAGTGCATGAGAGTTCCTAAAATATTTAACAGCAAAGACATGTGGTTTTAAATTGCTTTCACAATAAAGGGAAAATAAAAAGGAAACTACCTAAAAAACCTTTTTTTATGTTTTGCCAGTTTGCTCACAATAAAAAGTCACCATCAAGAGAATTTAAAATGATGATTTATCTCCAAGGAGAAAAGTATTTGGCTCTTCTCAACACAAAAGTTTCATCAGAAGTGTATGCTGGAAATACCAGTGTGTGCCTCACGTAACAAATAGGCCCCACTAGAAGCCCATTCGGAATAGAAACAAAATATATAATTTATGATCTGGCTGGGCAAGCTGACTGCAGACACCTTCCCAAAGACTTACAGAAAATATTACTACACTTAAATCGTATATGAGCCAAAATTAAATTCAGATTTACATTTGCTGCACCAAAATCCCGTGCATGAGCTCCTATTTCAAACTGTGTATCTTCTCCAAAGTGCTGCTAAAATCTCCCAAACAACACTAAGCTTCAAAGCTGAACACAGAAGCCTCTGGTAGATTACCAAGCATAAGACACAAATTTAGACACAACACATGAAAACAACCCCCACTTCCCAGTGCAGCTTCTCCCAGTTACATTAAGGAAATCTTTACAACCTAGTGGAAATTCAGAGGTGAAGATGTTTTAACTTACATGAGAGAAAACATGGGGAAAATAAAGTCTTGGGTTTTTTCTTAGTGCCTATTAATGTCAGTATCCTCTGACTCACTCTGCATGAATTCACAGGGAGCTTTCAGATCAGTTCTCTTTTGCTCTTTTATTGTGGCTGCAAGAGATGGGAAGGGTCATGGAGCACTGGGACCACCACACCATGTTATTAGTGTCCCCTGTGCCCAGCAAGGAGCAAAACTACAGTGGGGACATCTCCTGCAGTGGGAACCTCCACTACCTGCCCACACACCCACAAATGCCCTAGTGTCAGGAAACTGGTGGAGCTGGAGCTTTTCCCTGGCTGGCTGACATGTGCTGGTTATTTTTCAAAGCTTGTACATCTGTGTGAGATTTCTGCCCTTCAGACATACTGGCAGGTCATGTTATTGAGGTAACTTGAGGAGTAATTGAAGGCAAACTGGTGGTTTTGATGACAGAAACGTTCCCTGGGAGACCTGTGCCTCAGTCAAATAAAATGTGAGCAGCAGAACTCTTTGCTGGTATGTAACAGCAGCAGGATTCACCGAAGGAATGAGAAAACTTCTGCACCTTGGGACTCAGCTTGTTGGGGGCACATACTCATTCAATTTCTCATATAGAAAAACAGGTTCTTCCCAGCACTTCAACCAGCCTTTCCCAGCCCACAACACTGAGCAAAGTGAAGGAAAGCTTTCTCCCTGGTGTGGGCTCTGGCAATGCTGTGGGTGCCTTTGCTTGTGTACATGGGGCCCAGGGTGGCAGTGAGGGGGGACAGGAACTGTGCTGGCCAGATGGGCACTGCTCTCCAAGATCTGCCTGGGCAGAAAAGCAGTGCTGAAGAGCTGGGGGAGCAGAGAGGCATATCTGGGACATGTTTGGGTTTGACTTGCCAGTACTACACATTCAGGAGGATGGCATAAGAGTCAGCGAATCCCTCTTTGAATAGACAGATTATATTTGTATTTAGCTTGTGATAGTTTCTCTCCCTTTCTCTTCCTCACTGCCTAACCCACCAAACCTGTCAGCTGCTGCACTGAGCACACCAAGCAATGGCAAAGGATCTTAGGGCACATGGGGAAAAACTCCTGTATAATCTCATTCCATACATTAAATAACCAGCATATTTACTGAATGTAAAGAGGTAAAAAGGGGATTTGTGCTCCACTGCATCATCTCTCAAGACACAGGTAGAGACTTCCCTTAAACTTGATAGGACAAAACCCAGACCCCAATCCTACAAGAACACTGTGCCATCCTACACCAAATCAATGAAAGAAAACTGATCACCTCTATTTCAGGCTTTTCACATGATACTGATTTGCTAGATATCATATAAGGGCTACAGCTAGCACCTAACAACCAAGTTTTAGGAAGGAAATGACACAGCTCCTGCAATCTGGGTAAGGGACTGTGCAGAAAATGGTGCATGGAGGTTGCAAAACTACTCAGATAAAACAAACAAACAAAGTAAGAAAGAACAAAAACATCACAGCATGGTTAGAGACCAAAATCCTGAGGGAAGCAGCAGGCTTGTTCGGCAGCACAGCATTTCCCTGCAGTTTGGGCTGCAGGAGCAGCAGCAAAGCTCTGCAAGCCCAGCCTTGGTGACACAGCCAGGGACTGCAGGCTGTGCCTGGGGCTGCCTGCTCCCTGCTCCCACAGGCCCAGGCCTTGCCAGTGTTTACTTGGCCTGTGGATCCTTTGGAATCCCATGTCACTGGCTTTTCAAGTGTGCCAGTTGCTGCTGTAGCCTGCTGATAGATGGTTTATGCCACTAACAGCGCCTGAGGAGGAGAATTGCTAAAAAGCAGTGGGAATATTTACTTTCTCCTGCTAATGCAAGTAGCAGGCAGAGGATTTCAAACCCCTTGTAACCTGCATGTAGGCAGCTGCAGACCAAGCCTGGCTGGGGGCAAACAGAAACCACGGGATACAGCACCATGGGGACAAACAGCCAGAACACAACCAATGCTCAGGGCAGAGTGCTCAAAGACAGGCTGCAGCATCAAACCACTGCACTGCCTGCAGGGAGTGACCACGGGAGGGATGAGAGCCAGCAGGCTTATTGCCTTGGAAGGGCAGAAATGAGGCAAAGAGAAAGGAAAAGCAAAGCCAATTAACTGTGAACTGATTGTCCATTCCTCATTCCTGTTCTCCAGGACAAGATCTATAGGCTCTCTACGTGCATATACGCAGGCATATGTGTATATTTGCAAACACACACACACCCTGCAACTGGAAACCTTGCAGATTGCTGGGTCAAAGCTTATCTGAAAGCTTAAATTGATTAAATCAACACACATCTCAGTGACTCCCATTTTCTCTGACCGCAGCTCACAGCCTCACACCCGTCCCTACCACAGGTTCTCAATCGAGCCAGCCCAGAGCCCCCTCCACTGCCACCACTCCCACGCTCCCACCAACAATAGAAACACAGAGCCACTGTGGAGGAGTAAATACTTGGCATTATTTGTCTTGACACTTGGGGAGGCACTGGAAAGTTCAGCTACCTTGCTATTTCACGTTGCCCTGTTACCACCCATTGTCAAACTTCCTCCTCCTGCTTGCTTTACAGTTGCTCATCCCTTGGGGTAGCAGTGGGAAGGAGACTGGGCACTTGGAGCAGAGAGCTGCAATTTCACTGAGAAATAATAGCAACCCACCAAAATGTACTGATTGCATGGATGCATCAGCACAAATGAGACAAGAAACATTCCCAGTTATGTTATTTCCAAATTGCTCCCTGCCAGTCTCTGTGCCTGTGATTAACCACGTCAGAATCAGCAGGCTGGGTTCAGCACCCCGTCCTTCTCCTGCTCATTAATTTCAGCAGCCATTCCCAGGGCATGTAATGGCAGCAAGTTGTGTTTGTTTGCTAAAAGGCTGTAAAGCTCCGTGGATGGTGTGCTGAAGCCAGAAAGACACTGAGTCACACTGAGCTGGCAGGTCCTGGGGCTCCACAGCAGCTCCTGGTGTGCTCACCAGGTCCCACACTCACTGTAAGGATGCTGCATGTTCTCCATCCCCTCCTGCACCTGCTCCTCTTTGCCTTCTCTTAGCTTGCATGGAAAAGCAAGGTACCTAACCTGGCTATGTAGGATAATTCCATTATTTCAGCTGAAAAGATTTTTTGGAGGTCTCTAGTCCCACCTCCTGCTCAGAGTAGAGCCATCTTCATGTTTAGGTGAGGTTGCACTAAGCCTGAACCTGGGTATTTGAGTGTCCCCAGGGATGAAGGCTCCACTGCCTCTATGGGTCCTGATTCCAATATTTGACCTCTGGGAAATTTTTTAACCCCCAAAGTTAAAGTACAAGTTTGCTACTGCTCATTTAGACAAACCATTGAACAGGTCAAAAAAGCTCCTATATTGATTGTGCTCTGGTTTTCCTTGTGGCAAAATAGGAGATGAAGAGTTTAGAGCTGCACATAAGACATGAACTGAGCTCTCAGGAAGTGTTATTATCTCCCTACCATCAGTGCAGCCACCCCAGCTTTTCAGCAGCCAAGGGAGAGACCAGTTACAGGATTTATCATGTCAGATTCTGCTCTCCCATCAGACTGGATGGCTGAAAACCTCACCTCGATGCTTTTCTTTCTGGAAGCAGCTTTGCCTGCAGAGTCATCTGCTGAACACTCACACTGTGCATTGTATTAGCAAGGCACACTCCTCCCACTAGCAGAGTGACACGATGAATGTATCATTTCCAATAATATTTGATTTGAAAATCTTGAAGAAAAATAATTACTCATGCTCCCCATCAGAAAGGAAAAAAAAATTAGAGTGGTGAATGATATTGTAGCAGTGCCTGTAATTAAGGAACTGCCAGCATTTTAATTATAAACTAATATCTTCAGTGATCCAGCTGTTCAGCAGACCCGATAAAAGTAAGATTGCCAGTTCCAGAGTTACAGACCAGCAATTAAGGCTTTAGGGAGGTTTTCTGTACTTCTTGCTTATTAAGCTGTGCTTCTTGTTTGTTAAAGGCTTTGGGAAAATTTCGGTAAAGCCCTTAGTGAATGAGTAGTGTGCTTTCCTTTCACTTTCAATGATTCCTCTGTCGCAGCATTGGGTGGGGATCCTGAGGCCAGCAAGTCTCACCAGGCTTTCCCCCATCACACTAAAGCCAGCTCAGTGCTGCTTTAACGTTTTTCACCTTCAAATCATTGGTCCAGCTATTGCCCAGCAGGAACAAGGAGCTTTGTTGAACCCTTTTTAGAGGGTACCTCAAGCAGCAGTGGGGATTTATTTAGTTATTACACAAAATTTAGAACTACATTTTAAGCACTAAGATGCTTAAGAAACATTTAGCATAACAAGGCTAATAATTCAGCAGTTTGCAATATTAAAAATACTAGAAACAGAATGATGCTTATTCCTTCCTCAGCTTCTGCTCCTGAGCCACTGCAGAATGAAACTGTGGTTCACTTTATGTTTTTCTTCATTCAGGAATTCAGACAAAGTGTTAAGGTGTTGTAGGCATGGATTCCCTCTGGGCTGTCCCTAAGGATTCCCACTCTCCAAGCCCAGCAGTGGGGCAGGTCAGGGGGGCAGAGCAGCCCCCAGCACACGGCTCAGAGGCCACCACTGATGGGCCCTGAGTGTGCAGGTACCAGACACCAGGATTGTGCTGGCTGCTCCCAGGACACCCAGGCTACAGCAGGAAATGCTCATGGCAGCTGATGTTACCTGCCTGCCAGGTGGGAGTGTGCAGCCCCCTCCCTCTGCTGACACCCAGCATTATGAGCTGTGCTGTCTGCCTTACACAGCTAGCCCTGCCCTTGCTACAGGAGGGACAAAACCACAGCCAGGGCATGTCCCCTCTTCATCCCTCTGCCTTTTCCAGCACAGCTCTCCAGTGAGGATCAGCATCCAGGCTTTTCCCTCATCCCTTGCCTGGGGGCACCCAGGGATGCTCACACTTCCCACAGAGAGTTCACTGCGTGGAAAATCACCCCCACTGGCAGCCAGTTCTGAGAACACATTTCCATCCCGCAGGCCTGGCTCAAGGGAAAGGTCCCCACAGAGCTCAGCAGAGGCAACCCTTGGGAATGAAAACCTGCTGAACAAGACATGCTGTGTCTCAATTACACAGAATCAGTATTCCTAGCATCACCAACATGAGGATGGGAAAATAAAGATGGGAAGCCTGTCAGGCACTGAGTTTAACACAGTGCACACAGTGCACCCAGTGCAGGGGTCCATCAGATGGACAAGGCCCCTGCTGCCACCCACAGCCTCTCCCTTGGGGCATCACACCCATCACACCCCCCAGTGATCCCCACATCTGCCTGGATGTGATTAGCAGGCAAGAGCAAGGCATCAGCCTCAGCTACAGGAGCTGCTGGGCAGAAATTTCACCCATCCAGCTCCTTCCCACTCCTCCAGACCCTGCAGCTCTGCTTCCTCCAGCAGCTGCTGCCTTCCTGCCTGGGTGTGCCTGCCCTCCCCAGGCACTGCATCCCCTTCCCCTCTGGCAGCTCCCTCATAAAACAGCAGGAACAAAGCTGTGATGTTTGCAGCAGTGCCTCAGCCTCCACAGGAAACAGGGAAGATGTTTCCCACAGGTGTCTGTGGTTTCTGAAGGGAAATGCAACCTCTCCAGGGAAGATTCCTTGAAG
This sequence comes from Pycnonotus jocosus, assembly GCA_013400435.1. Classification (NCBI taxonomy): domain Eukaryota; kingdom Metazoa; phylum Chordata; class Aves; order Passeriformes; family Pycnonotidae; genus Pycnonotus; species Pycnonotus jocosus. Next base: position 152,276 of record VWYP01029218.1, on the reverse strand, counting down.
AGTGATAACCACTTTGGTGTAACTGACTTTACAAAGAGAGGGTAAAATACATACATTCTAGACAAAAAGAAGATGTCACAGAAAATTTTCCAGTATCATCAACAGTAAATGTTTTGTTGCTGCATAAAAGCTCTAGGTAGTTCTGTCACATACATGAAAAGAAGGATGCTGCAAGTTCTATGGACATAATCCCCACATTTCTTAGTGTACTACACTGTGAAGATATTAAGCCCAAGACAATAGCAATAAAACCCCAGCCTTCACCCTTTGCAGTGAGTCTGTTCTCTACTAGCATTGAATGTCACTGCAGCAAAGCTTGAAGAAAGCTCTACACTGTAAAACTTCATTATAAGGTTTTAATAATATGAAAACTAAATTCCATGGCAAATGCTAGGGCTGACTGCTGTTCTGAGATGCAGTTATGCAAAATCCTCTGCCAGTTCAAATTAACATATCTCATACTAGCCCTGGAATATGAAGTGATCAACTGAGTGATGAATAAGCCCCAGTTTCTGTCCTTGCTTATGACCTGCCTCAAGGCTAATCCTCCCTCCTCCACCACAGCTCCAAAGCTTGTGGAAAAGGTGTCAAATCAGGGTTCATAAGGTTCCAGCAGGAAACAAAAGTATTTTTTTTATAGCTTAAATGTCACTAGTGCCTGCTAGAAGCTCTCATTTGAAGTGCATTTGGTGCCTGCATTCTTCTGTGGAAGGGAGACAGGCTCTTTCTCCCCCTGAAGAGCCCAGCCCTGGGCCCTGGGGTTATCTTTGCCTGTGGACAGCAGGTAACCTCACATGTACCTGTCAAACCTCTGCAGGACTCAATGCTGACAGCAGAGACTCATTTGTGTCTGGAGTAAACTGGAAGATTTGTGAGGTACTGGGTGCTGTGACAGACCCCTGCACATTTGGTGTTGGGGCTCTCCAGCACAGGAAATCATGCTTAACAACCTGAGGTTCAGAAAAATAATTTGAAATGTTGAAAACATGTACTCTGCATTTTTTTTCCTAACTGGAAAAAAAAACACAAAACCCTCTTGAACCCTAAAGCTGCATCTCAAAAAGACTGATGGCAAACCCTGATGTCATTAATTTGTTCTGCACATACAGCTCTCTAGGCATCACAAGGTTCTTACCTATTTACTTCCAGCTCTTTGTTCAGGCCCCTTAGCTCATATTTTTAAAATAAAAATAACCAAGAATCGACCCTGTGAAAGGACTTGTTTTCCTTTCTGCTTATGTCTGTGTTGTCTGCATAGGGCTGCCTTGCCCTTGCCTTGCCCTTGGCCACCTTCTCTCCACTCACATCTGCATCTGGAGCAGAGCTCCTCTAGCATCTCTTCCTGGCAGGAAGCAGAGATCCTCAGCTGCCAGTGATCCACCTGCTGCAGCCTGGCAGGCTCCTGTACTTGCTGAGTAATGACCCAGGGTCCTGAGTGTAAAAGAGCAGCAAAAAACCAGGAGAAAGATTGCTGCCCTTAGTTCATGCTAATTATGGATGGCACTTTTAAACACAGGCACAGTGCTAATGTCAGGAAAGCACATTTCTATCCTGTATCTTCCCTTACTTATTCAGCACTCCTCTTAGGATACAGGAGAGAGCAACTCCTACATGCAATTTATATATATCTGTAGATATGTGTGAGAAATTTTTAATAAAAAGAGGATGACAGTTGCCACGGGAAATTATGAATACATGCATATATACATTCACTCAAATATGCACCCTGAGCCTTTGAGACCTTTCAGTTTCTTCAAGGAAATACTTTTTAAAGAAGTGTGATACCGCCCCGTTAGATCTTGCTCAAACCTCAGCAGCAGAAAAGGAGGTGAACCTCAGTCTTCCTCAAGAGTTCTGATACAAGAGAACATGTACAAAAGACAGGTAAAGAGAACATTTTGTGACGTGGGTATGTGAATAAGTTGTCTCCAAGTCAGCCATAGCACAGCTACTCTAATAAATATGCATTTACCCTCCCATTACTGCAAGGCAGGACCCATGGAGGGGTAACTACTTTCTGTGACAATTGTGTGCATCAGCATCCTCTCTACAGGAGAGGAGAGTGGGGTTCCACATCTTCCTCAATTTCAGTGCAGATAACAAAGGTATGAGGCAGCTCCACCTGAGATGCAGTTGCTGACAAATTACACGGAAAACCTAGGGCTTCTGTGTTCTTCTAAAACTCCTATAATTGCTACATGAAAAATCAGTTTGGTGGAGGATGGTTTAATCAATCTGGCCCTGGGAAAACACAAACCAATAACTTCTGTGCAAGCTGCAGAGCAGAGTCCTTATTAAAAAACTACATCAAAACCTGTGTCCAGTCCAGTCTATTCACGTCACCACTTTCATTTTAACCATGCTCATACACCAGAGAGTCCTGATGGATTGGAGCTGTAGGAGGTAGACCAGCAGATTGAAGAGGTTAGATGCATTTCTTTGTTAAAGGGCCTGATGCTGTTCAAAGCTCCCATAAAAATTCAGCATGAAGATCTTCCTAAGCTCAGGGCCTTCATGATCATTCAGCCTTTAAGCAGATACAAAGAAAACTTTTCTCTGCCTGTCTCTGAATATATCCAGCTCCTCAGAAGCAAGGGAAAGACTTTTATAGAGAACTTGATAAAAATTCCTGAGACAGCTCATTAATTCCAGTCACTTCAGCAGTGACTTCCCTACCACTTGTGGCACTCAAAGAAGTTATAGATTGCCTTAGTAATAACAAATCCTATTCATTAGCCATGTCTCTGCACTTGCATATTAATATTATCTGGCCTTGTTAAATATAGAAGCCTATTCTCTTTAATCTGTTTTTAACAGGCATTTTTTCCCCTAAGGTTAGCCATGAAATAATTGATAATGATAGTCATCCCACCTCCAAAAAGCTTGTGAAATTCCTTAAACAGCCTCTTATTGCTGCTGGGGAGCTGGGGCAGGCCATTTACCTCTGTAGGTACTGGGATTTTACCTCGATTTTGATGGGAAATTTAGAATTTTTTTGTGCTGTGCACTCTCTTCTTCACTTTACAGAGACATAATTTAATCAGCAGAACTTTCATCTCCATTACATGTGTGCATCTAAACAGGATCCAGTGGTGAGAATAGGAAATGATCACAAACAGTGCAAAGGGTGGGTGTGAAGGACTTTGCACAATCCCTTATCCTCTCTGGAACTCCACACAGCACCATTCATCACACAATTACAGGATGGTTAGGTTGGAAAGAACCTTAAACCTCATCCAGTTTCAACCTCTCTGCACACCTTTTACTACACCAGGCTGCTCAAAGTCCCATCCTACCTGGTCTTGAACAATTCCAGGGATGGGGCAGCCACATCTAACTCAAGATACTCTCAAGTAACTCAAAACCAGAAAGACTTGGCAGCAGTAGCAGGTAAGGTGATACCAAAGTCTCTTCTACAGGGTAAAGAGAGTTGTGGTCACCTGTTTTTCTAAAATGAGAGCTGGTTGAATCTTCTCAACTGTGTTCTATTGAGCAAAGCTTTTCATGTAGACAGAAGTTTTGAAGGACCTTGGAAAGAGGAGGTGTGTTGAAGAAAATACCACTTTTTTAACAACAAAAAACTTAAAGCTTTGGAGGTTTCTGTGAAAATTATGCCTCTTGTGCTGTTAACTCCCTTAGGAACAGTGTTATACCATGAAATAGGAAATGGGGTTTTTAATCACTTTTATCAGCTTCCAAGATCAGTAGATTTACAAGAATCTGGTAATTTCAGAAATCCATCAAAATTTCTTCCCTCTTGCACCTTAGATTAGACAAAAAGAAAAAAAGGTGTTTTTTACTATGAGGGTAGTGATGCACTAGGTTACCCAGAGAAGCTGTGGATGCCCAAACAGCAAAATATTCTGGCAAAGTGATTATTTTCACAAAAACCTAGCCCTATTTTGAGTTAATTTGGCCATTCTGACAAGACTGCACGAAAAGAACTGAAGACAGAAATATTACAGGGGAGCTCTCAATTATCAAGTGGCAGCCAAAACCTCCCCCTGTTACTGGCAATGCACCATAAACCAGGAGCAGCTCAAAGCCATGGCTGCTGCTAAGCTCCTGATTGTTGGTGTGGCAGTGTTTTCAATATTTATTTTACTGAGGAGTTCCTGATGAACTCTTGCTGCTGTTTATAGCACAAGCCCAGGTATAGCTCATTTTCCAAGAATAGCTTTTGGCAAGATATCAGAATCTGTTGCAGCCTTTTGACAACTTATAAATATGGTTGAAAGTGCAGTTGGGCAATTTCAGACAGCAGAGCAAGTAATTTCCCAGAGTTATCCACCAGGGCAAAGCCCTCCCCATCTGAGCACCCGTGGAGAAGGCAGCATTCCCACAGCTCAGCTTCCTGCAGGGTATTTCCATGAGGAAAAAAAAAAGCACTTCTCTCCCTTAAGAAAAAAAAACCCAAAACTTTCAGTTTTTCTCTCCTCTACAGCCTTAAGTGATTTTCTGCATGCTAAAAATACACCCAGCAAAATTCCCAGTGTTCCTACACAGCACAATTGTGACTGTCAAGCTGAGTCCCCAGGAGCTCACAGCTGTGTGCTGGAGCACTGAGGGTGAGCACTGCACTTCAGATTTTAATTCTGCAGTGTTAGTCACTTACCTTTTGTCACCTGACTCACCACACAACACAGCCATGACAAAAGTCCCTTTCCTGCTCTTTTGGGAGTTGCTGCCCACCCTCAGAACCTGTGCTGGGTGCTTGATTCACCCCATTCAGGCTCTATGAACACTGAATCAGGTCCTCTGTGTTTTCTGGAGCTGGCCCCTCGTGGGGCTGCACAGACAGCTCTGGGACAGCAAGACACAGCATCATTTAAATAATTTTAATAATTTAAACCATCTAAGCTTCAGCTCCAGAACAGCTGAACCTGCAGCCAGCATATTTCACCACTAGGCTGATGCAAGACTGACATAAATGCAATCACAAGTGTGATTCATCACTCCTAGAAGCCACTTTGCTGCGTTTTTCAAGAATCATGACACTCACTCAGACAAATCTCACCAAGAAATCAATTACCTGCTAGCTATTCCATTTATCAGAACAGCTTTGCAGTGATGTAAATGAGCATCACCTTGCTGAAGCCATGGCAAGGACCAAGCCCACCCTCACCAGCCAGGCAAGCAGCCTGTCTCCTGTTAGGATGGATGGCAAAATATGAGCCTTGTACAGCTGACAGACATCTATGGAGGATAATTATGGAAACTGCAAGTACATCAGTTATTTTGACAGGCTAATGGTTTCTTTTTAATTAGATGCACAGGCACAGGGGTGACTGCAAATAATCTGCTTGTGTCCTTACCAGGACAGGTCCCCAGATGTACCTCTTTCTGTGCCAAAGAGCAGCCCATCAAGTATGGGGAAGCTCTTCAAGCAAAATAAAGGCTGGGAACACCATCTGTGAAGTAAAACTTAGCCCAAGTGCTTTGTTTGTAAAGAACTACCTGGTTTATGGTGGTGTCCAGCCTGATCCAAGCCCACACATAGCTGGAAGCAAGGAGGCTGTGGTACAGAGCAGTTGGTGCTACAGGGTTTGGGTCCATGGCTGCAGCAGGGAAAGGAGGAGATACCTGGGGAAGGGGATGCTTCTGCTGGGGATGGAGGTGGCTTTGAGCAGGAGATTGATTATTGCCCCTAAGATACTATTTTCAGAGTTTAAAAAAAAGCCCAAACATAAATGCTCTTTTGCTTTTGACCTCAGATATGAATACCTCATAGAATTACCTTGTCATTATATGGAATATATTTTTAACAACCACTAGAACTGGAGGTCTGGTTTGTTTTATCAAGCTTTCAAGGTCACTGAGGAGTGAGTTTATGAGGATCCAACTGAAGCTGCCGGTGTCAATGTACATGAAATTACGGTATCTGTAATGTGACATAAGGCATTTCCACACAGGAATATTTTTAATGTTATTTTAAATCCTTATTATTATTTTAAATCCTTATTTAAAAATCCCTTTTGCAGATCCATCTGATTCTCCTATCCTTCATACCCATCAGCTGGATTTCACCAAAAATTCAATTAATTTGCAAGGAATTTGGCCAATGGAGCTTCCACCCCAGACACCACAGCTGTGTTCCTGTGACCAGTCAGCACTCCCATGCTCCATGTCCCCAGGAATTTCTTTTCTGCTGTCTGCAATGAATGCTGCTGAGTAAAAGAGAGCAGTGAGTTTTTAATTGGTATTTGATCCCTTGTTTCTAGGAGTAGGATGCAAAGTTGGCTGCATTTCCAGAATGGATGCTGACTCAATGAGTTTTTCCCGTGTCCTGTAACAATCCCATTGGCAAACATCATTCCCTACACAGGCACCACGAGTGCCTGGACATGTGTGAGTGCAAAACCTACACATTTTCAGCTTCTCTTTTTTAACCTAAATGAGGATAAGGGAGCATGGCATGGAAAATCCCAGTTTTGCTGGGATTTAAGGCAAGAAAATCCTCCCTCATCCCCCTGCTTGCCTCCAGCAATCTCAACAAGAAATTGAGCTAATTTGTTTAGTGTCAGCCATCCTCACTCAGAAAGAAAATATTCTTTCAAGGCATACAATTACTACACATGGCACTCATAAACAATGCCATGTTTAGCAATTTGTAGCATTAAACATTGAAAGGAATTTTCTCTGATGGAGTTTGACAATTTTGTCCAAAAAAAAAAAAGTAATTTCTGATTAAATAAGCTGATAAGCTGCAAATAGTCTTTAATGGAAACAGATTTAAATACAAACTATAGTTCCTTCACACTGTGCTGTAAATCACAAGGGAAACATAATTCATTTGCAGCAGTTTTCAACAAGAAAACTTGGCAGTCTTTCAGCAAGTTTCATAATTGCTCTATTTTAAACTTCATCTTGAAAAAGCTCAAGATAGCTTTTAGTTTTATTGAAAGGTTAATTTCACACCTACAGAAAAATATCAGCTTTCCATTAGATCTAACAGAGTGTTAAATGCAAAAATTGCAGTCCCTTCCCTATGAATGTGCAAAGTTTGTTGAATTTTTAACCCACCCTGATTTTTCATTCTTTCCTGAGGAGGCCAAGGCACAACAGGCATGGGGCTGCCTGGAGCAGCAGCACCAACAGCACAAAATCCCAAATCAGCCCTGGGTGAGAGCTGCAGGACATCACCAGCTGCAGGAATTTGGGTGCCAGCTGTGCAGGGTGGGGGGCTGTGGTAGCCCACACCCGAAGAACACCCAGGACAGAAGGCAAAAGGGGACATTTCCCTGGGAGAAGGCTTGAACAATACTAATTCTTCACAGATTTATGCCAAGGTGTGTCGAAAAGCACCACAGCATCTCCGGGCTCACCTTATTGCTGGGAAAGTACAAACAAGGGGGAGGTAAAGAAGAAATTTGCTCCTTCCCCTTCCCCATCCCATCAGCTGTATTTTCTGTTGGAGTGAAGCATGCTATTGGGAGCCAGCCTGCTCCCAGGCTCATCTCCCACCGGAGGGGTAGGATTAGGGCACAAACAATGAAATGTTTCTGGTGGCCTGAGCGCTTTGGTGTGACATGCCACACCACCAAGGCGAGTCCATCACTCATCCAGGGTGGGGCAATGTTTCTCTGGAGCCAATCCTGAAGAGCCAGAGGAGTCCCAAGAGGACACTTGTTAGGTTTATACAGGGTTATATACCTTGTTGTAGTTATTTTGTGACACAGCCTGAACTTCAGCCTCCCACGACTTGAGAAAGTCCCTGCAAACGCGATGCTTTTGTGGTTTTGTGTCTGGCAACCTGCACTTCCCCAAAACCAGCACTTCCCCCTCTGCTTCTCAGATCCCAGCTTCCCAGCAATGAAACACTTGTAGCAGTAGTTTCAGCTACCTCTGATGGATACAGACAGCTCCTGGCTCCCAGAACCATCATTCCTCCGTGCAACAAGTGCCCGTGTGAGCGTGAGCGTGCACAGAGCTGGAGGGGGCGGCTGCAGGCAGAGAGGGGAGAGTTTGTGCAGCCCCGTGCACAAGGAATAACATCAGGGAAAAAAGAGTAGCTTTTGCCTCCAAGAAAACCATGATTCAGTCACTTCCTTATGGGGGGGGGGAAAAAAGTCACACTGAATTTCATTTAGGTATTTTAAGTTCAGTCACACCAGAAATTACTTGTCAAGGGAAGAGGAAGAGGCAGGGGATTCATTTATCCCAATGAATCCTGGTACCATGGCTCTGTGCAAGGCGTGTTTATCATTGCACAGTGCTCCCTGTCATTGCTAGGGGCTCCTGCCTAAGGAACAAGGGACACAGAGACTGTTCCCAGGCCCCAGGGGCCCTGCAGAGCTGCCATCTCCCCCCTCTGCCTGACGTGCAGCACAGGGCCACTGACACACCCAGCTGGGATCAGTGTGTGGGCTGCTCCCTGCCTGATACAATTAATCACTATTGGCAGACAAAGGATTAATGCAAGAGAAGAACAGGTTTATTGACTGTGAGTTACAGCCCTGCCTGTGCTGTTCTGTGGCAGGGCAGGGAGGGGCAGGGGAGGCACAGCTCAGGCACCAGCATCAAAGCACCTTCTCCTCCAAAGCACCTTCTCCTCAAAAGCACCTTCTCCTCCAAAGCACCTTCTCCTCCAAAGCACCATCTCCTCCCAAGCACTTTCTCCTCCAAAGCACCGTCTCGAAGTCCAGCTTGTTCAGAAACAGCTCTTGGGTTTGTGGCACTTTGGGGAAATTTTCTTGCAAGCCTTAGATCCATAGCCCCCAAGAAATAACTGAGGGCATCCCATGCTCCAGGGTGTTGGCCTGAAAGCCAGACAAATGCTCCTCCCTGCACCAGCAAAGCAAACCTTGGCGTGGCAGGCCTGCAACAGCTGAGTCTGAATTCATCACCAGCAAAGGGATATAGAAAACAGCTTGGGGAAGCAGCTTTCAACCAGGTGTGGAGGCTGGGAGCAGCCAGTTGTTCCTAAGCTGTGCTCTGGGAGAGCTGGCTCCTTGCCTTTTGAAAGCTGGGATGGCTGGGAAGGGAGGCACAGCCCTGATAAGGAACTGCCAGGCAAGAGGGTGATAAAACAACTGAGTTTCTTTAGCTGCTTGCATTCTTTTTTAAAAAAGGGCCATAATTTCTCTCCACAGTTATGAGAATTAATAACTTCAATGTCTCGGATTCTGTTGTCTAGAAACAGCAAGAAAAATGTAGCTTAAGGAAGAAGCCTTTTCAAAAGTAAGGCTTCCTTTTAACATTTGCAAGTTATCAGCATTGCCAGGATCCTGGTAGCAGGTGAGCCATCCTGCAGGAGATGGATGGGCAATTGCTGAACAAAGGCTCCTGCAGGTTGGCTGAGGTAGTGGAAAGTTGGGGGGGAAAAAATGGGTTCAGTCAATACTGAGAGCACCCCTGAAAGTCCCAGGCGAGCACCATCCCTCATCCTAAAGGCAGATAACCTTTATATTCCTCTCTGGTATTCAGTCTCTAGCCTTTAGAATTGCTGCTCTTCCAATCTTCCTTGTGTAAATCATCACACTTCCCCTTTTTATGATATTCTAATTAAGAAAACTGTGATAACAGTAACTAATTATGTCCATAACACATTTTGAAGTGCTCTCTCCGCCTGTCAACACTCAGAATGGGAGTCTAAACTTTGGCAAGGGTCCCAGAGCCAAAAAAGGGTCTCGAGCAAGATGCCACTAACCTCCTGTCATTAATCTCAGATAAAGAAGTTCCTATGAACAACCAGCAATCAGGCTCTGGGATCCTTGTTCAGCTTTTCTGCTACAGCTCAGTTACATTCTTCAATCACTCACTCTGAAGCATGCAGTCATGGTCATTTTACTATCCGATTTTCCTGAATAAATGATAGCTGTGTGGAAAGATTGTGAATTAGGATGGGCTACAAAACAGTATTTTATCTTTTGGGAGATTCTGCACTGAGCCAATCCTTTCAAAAAAACCCACAAACTACTAACAGAGCAGGGGAATTGAAGAGCTTCCCCAAATACACACAAACATGTCACGTTTTGTCACCTCAATGTTTTAGTTGCAATATCTGTGTCCCAGCTTGCAGAGCTGCTCAGTGCAGCACATGTGCACCAGAGGAAGCACAGCCTGGGGGGCCCCCTCTTGCTGTGGCCAGAAAGGAGAAGTTAAGACAAGGATTTTTGAAGGCTGAGGGAATACAATTTCATTTTAGGATCATGCAAAAGTTCTTGAGCTCATTTAACAGGCTGAGAAAACAAACACACACCTCTGAATTTCAGAAGATCCAGCAACGAGCAGGGACTCTCACATCTGCTTTGCTGGGACTTTACCAGAGAACTGATGGTCGAAACACCTCGTGGGAGGCACCTCAGGTATTGCCATCACCCACCAGCCTCCTCTGGCTGCAGTTCCTCCAGGTGTCCCTCCATCAGCAGCATGCTGGAGCTATGACTTCAGCCTCCCCCTCCACCAGTCCAAACTGGGACATCTGCCCCTGCTTCCCAGTGCCTCCATCCCCCCACCACACAGCACTGCTGGCAGCTGGAGCCCTGCAGCCATCTCTGCCTCCACAGGGATCCTTGTGTTTAAAATGATGGCAAACAGGCTCATGTGTGTCAAACAGGGGGTTCAGGTTCCCCTGCAGCATCTCTGGCTAAAGATGTTTATACCATTTCCCCCCCCTTGGTTAAATTCCAGAGAAAATCATTTAACACACTGGATTTCATATTGCTGAAAGAGATGTAAACTGTTTGAATGCCACAGCCCTGGGCTGAACCTGCAACATCAAAGGAAACCCATTTTGACAGATAAAGGGTGAAATCTGCAGGTATCTGGCTGTCTACATGGTGGGGAGTGCCTCTCTAGAGAGTTTTAATGTTTGGGCCATGTCAGGCCTCTGAATTGCAGCTTTTTGCAGCAAGCAAATTGATTATGTAGATTCATGTGGTCTGTAGGATCCGTGATGTGCAAAGAAGGTGACATAAATACACATTACAGTGCCAACAGCTTGTTTTATTTCAACGCCTGACAGGTTACAATGACATTGAAGAGAACAGTGATGAGCAGCCACTTTGTGAGCCCTCCCTGTAAAAGGCAATTGCATCCCACAGTGGAACTGGTGGGACAGAGCTCCAAAGCTCCCAGCTAATCTGCTGTGTTGGGATCTGGAGCAGCTCTACACTGTGGATTCAGAGAGTGGTTGGTAATGTGCTTTGTACTCTCCTGTGCTCACTGCAATTAGGGATGAGTTATTGGTCATTCCTTTTGTAGAAACTTGTCTGTGCAACACAGCAGAGTCCTACCCCCCCATTTAGAGAGCAAAATGTATTAAAGGACTGGATAATGAGCCTATCAACCATGCTAATTTCATTAATGTTATCAGGGTTAAAACCCACACAGCTATTGCCAAGCCCATGGGTGTAATTCCATGTCTGAGAAACAGCAAGAGTGAACTCAGAGAGCAGCCCCTGGGTTGATCAGGGCAGCCCAGGCAGGGGCTGCAGGCGCTCCCCACATCTTCCATGACACAATTCCAGAACAACCCCCTGCCCTTCTGTGACATACAGGGCACCATGCAGAGCTGCAGACTCAGACCCCAAAACAGGCTGGTTGGCCATGCTTGGATGGGGCCAATGCAGACATCTCAATTATCCCATCACATGGATGCTGGGCTGTATCTGCACACTGGAATCTCTGCCCACGGGCTGCAGCATTTGTGTGTAAAGTGGAGACAACACTGGGATGGAGACTGACCAACAGGGGCTTGCAAAGCAACAGTGGAAATATATTATTAGCCATTGCAAAAATCATAGAACCATTCTGGTTGAAAGAAACTCCTAAAATCTTTAAATCCAGTCATTAACTCAGCACTGCCAAGCCCACCACCAAACCATGTCCCTGAGTGCCATGTCCACATGTCTTTTAAATTCCTCCAGGGATGGTGACTCCACCACTTCCCTGGGGAGCCTGTTCCCACACTTGGTGAAGATACATTTCCTGATATCCAACCCAAACCTCCCCCAGTATAACGTGAGGCTGTTTCCCCTTGACCAGTCACTTTTCACCTGAGAGAAGAGGCTGATCTCCATCTGGCTAAAACCTCCTTTCAGAGAGTTTTAGAGAGCAGTAATGTTTCCCCTGAGCCTCCTTTTCTCCAGGCTGAACAAGGAGTAGTTTACTTCCTGCTGATGCCACTTCACACACACAATCATCTGTCATGGGAGGCTTTGTATTTCTTTTATTCTATTCCAAGGCAAAGCAAAAATAAAGATGTTGCCAAGCTAGAACAGCAGCCCTGTGCCCCATGTGAGTACAGCAGGTTACAAACTCTGCTCAAGGAGTTTCTGGCAGCAGTGCTGGTGCTGGGCTTCCCCTGGGAAGATGGCAATTTCAGGGGTTAAACCATGGCTGGGCTCACAGGGATGGTTTGGCACAGCCAGCACGCTGCAAAGGTTGATTTGTTTCTACACAAAACATTGGAGGGGTTTCATACTCTGATCCCAGCAACAAGAACAGGAAAGACTCTTGGAGTCTCTCTCTCAGGGTAATTTTGCACTAGAATGAAAGTATTAAATATATATATATAGTGTTCTAAAATAGTTCTAAATTGAAGGAAAAATTAAAAGAAAAAAAATCTAGGCTTCAAAAGAAATGTACTTAATGATTTTAAAAAGCTAAGGAAAAAAAGAATTGTTTTCTCCTACTAAAAAAACCAACTAACTAACAAAAAAAATTATTCAGAATTTCTTCATTTCACCCACAGAAATTATCGTCTTGTTTCTAGTGCTCTCTGCTTCTTCTGAGGAACTAGAATTTTGCAGAATGAGACAACTCTGTGAATTCTCACTTAATAGGAAAGCAAAATGTTTGGGGATAGTTAATTTCTGGGAATTTTAACCATACAATAGGATGCAAAGCAGCATCTGCTCCTTTGGCAAACTATTCCCTCACATTTGTTTTGGTATATCAACAGCTTTATTCATTATTAAGGATTATTCACATGCCAAGGAGAGATTGGCATTTCTGAGAGATGCTCACAAAATTTCCGTGAGTTTTAGCACATGCCTCCTTATTAAGTTTACACCAGAAATATGGCATCCACCATCCTCTTGTCCTTAAAAATATTTCTCTCATTCATCAGCGCATGGTTTAGATCAAAACCAGAAGGCAGGAACAATTGCAGTCAATGATCTGTGAGCAGTCCCTTGTCTGAAGCACACACATCCAGAAGTGATGAGTTGTTGATCACTTGGATTTAAAAAAAACCCCAACAAAAACCCAAAACAAACAACCCTAGAAACGCTTTGTAAATTAGCTGCTTATGGAGAAAGGGATATAATTTGCAGCTCATCACCTGACTGTGTCAGCTCCACACTGATTGCTGCTCCCACCTTGCTGGTGGATGGCATTTCTCCCCCAGACTGGTGTTGCTGTGATGATCCTGCTCCCTGCCCCGGGCCAGGGTGTGCACAGACTGGAGAGCTTTCCCCACCTTTGTGCACAGAGGGTTACAGAACAGGCAGAGAGATTATCAACCCATCGATAAAACCAGATCTATCCCTGGTCTGCAATGAACTGTACTTGAAATATGTTTTTTTCCTGGCACAGCTGCCCTTGAACTCTCCTGTCACACCCAGAGGAAAGTCCAGCTCCTCTGTACACAAGCCTCTGCCTGCTGGTTCTTCAGGGTTGGGCAGGGACAGAGAGGTTTTGCCCAATCACCATCCCCACGCTGGCCAAAAGACAAGACAGCACCACTCTCCAGAGGAAAACTTGGCCAAAAACACAGAGCAGAAAGTGTAACTCTTCCCAAGGTGATGAGAAGCTGAGTTCCACAAAAGCCAGAACTGATTCAGAAAAGGCAACGAGAGACCCTCCATGAGCAAAGCACAGGGCTGACCCCTTTCACACAAGGTCCCAGAAGGTGTTAAGTGCCATAATTCTCTCCCAAGAACCCTTTTAAGCCACAATTTCACTGATCTTTAAAAACCATATCCTTGAATATTTTAATGCATATAAAGGTCTGCTTAATGACCCTTGTAGGATAAGCCCAGGAACCAATAATCCCTACATACAAGTTGTATCTGCTGGCTGCAGCATTCCCATTCCCATGGATGCTGTGCTATCTCAGGCATCTCTTGAGTGGCCACAGCTCCAAGCTCAGCAAATTGAGCCAAGCTGCATCAGCTGTGCAATAATGTGCTCATCTGCCCAGTGCAGCAGCTCAGCAGCTGCTGCACAGCCAATTGAGCTGTCTCTGCCTCTGGCACAGGAAAAAAAGAAACCCTACAAAGGCACTGTTTGTGAGTTACAGCCCAAGCACACAGTTATGGCAGGCTCTGAGTTAAATCACTGCAGGCAAGGGTAATGCTCTCCCTCTGCACATACATTGCCAAATTCTCTCCCTCTACTTACAGGATGCTCTGTTTGCATCCCTCAGCCCCAGGCTGTACCTTTTGTTAGGTGTCACCATTTAGCAAGCACAGCACACTCCCCCTTTCATTGGGTCAAGCACAAGAATTAACATTTATAAGCTTTCTCAGCCTTGGACACCTGAAATATCTTCCCATGACTATAGAGGGAACTAAAACCTTCTCCCATTTGGATCACAGCCAGCTGTAGCTTGGTGGTTTTTTTCATCAGACAGGCTTAAAATCAGCATTCAACCCAGCAGGCAGGGCTGCCAAGATCTGAGAGCCAGGGCAGTGCAGGAAAGATGCACATGCTGTTAGGGCTGTAGGGGAAATCTCTGTGTTGATGACCACTTACTGCTTTGCCCACCAGTTGTTTACATAAAGGGCATTTACTCAGAGAAGGCTCCTTTTCAGAGCAGTGCTATAATATTTACACATGTGCTTTATGTTACAAGCTGCTTTTGGCATTTTCTAGAAGACATCTCAAATGAGTTGCTTCAAGATACAATATTGCAAAGCCAAGGTTATTCATATTTATATCAGGAATCATTTACCTTTCAGAGGAAAATGTGTTACAGAGTCAAGGAAAAAAAGTAATATATTAGGTGAGGGTAGAATCTGTTGTGTATGAGACACAAATTTCTGCAGTGATTTAATTTAGCAAAGTATGTTGTACTCAAGTGTTTAAATTAGAACCCTGCTCTGAGCTGAGGAACTTTGATTAGACAAAGAGAACAGTAATCACTTGGAGCACTGCATGTGAGGGGCAAGCACCAACTCAGAATCTCTAATTTGTAACTTATTTATGCACTGCAGAGCCCACACACCTTAATGGTTTAGATATTCTGCTTCGTGCCAAATGACTAAACACTCCTCATGTGAGCAGACTGTGACTTGCAGTCAGGTCATTTATCTTTCAGAAAAGCAACAGAGCAATCCTGTCCTCTCTGCTTGGAGGTCTCTTGAGACAGGCATTTCAAGGTGGCTCCATTTCAATATGCATCATTTGAGAACCTGCTGTGGACAAGTTCAACCAGGCAGAAAGTTGTAGAGGTGTTTTTCCATATGCAAACTGTGATTGTTATTTTATGCTGTGCAAGAACTAACACATCACAGTGCACAGTGACCATGTGAGAGCTGCTTCTAGAAACGCTGTAAGAACCCAACAACAGACCTTTATTTCTACTATAGAATGGTTTGGATTGGAAAGGATATTAAAGGTCATCTAGTTCCACCCCTCCTGCCATGGGCAGGGACACTTCCCACTAAATCACATTGCTCCAAGGCCCATCCAACCTGGTCTTAAACACTTCCAGGGGTGGGGCATCCACATCTCTGGGCAGCCAGCACCTCATCACCCTCACAGGAAAGAACTTCCTAATATCCAATCTAAACCTACTCTTCCCATTTAAAGCCACTCCTCTTTGTCCTATCACTACCTACCCTTTAAACAGGTTTTGTAAAATTACATAGGGTATGTGTGGAAAGCCTGAGCCAACGAGCTGCCTACTCAAATATATCAGGAACAAAGCAACATCTCTCCTTCAGACACTTTAACTTGGCCCTTTGAACACAGTAACAGGAGCTTCTGACTTGTCTTCAAATCTAGGTCTCTCTCTGGGGTTGAATTGCAGGTGTTTGAGCTGTGAGCTTCTTTCCTCAGGCTCCAGCACTGGGCAATCAAAGCTGCTTGCTGCAGGGAGGATGCCCTTGGCCAGCCAGGGCAGGAGAATCAGCCTGCAATGGGCTCCAGGATGGGGTTCATCCTCTCCAGCTTTAAAAGAAACCCTCTGGAAGGGAGGTTTGAGTGTCACCATTCACAGCGTGGGCACCTCTGCCCAGTGCACTCGAGAGCAGAGTCCCAGCATCCTGCCCTTCCTTCTCAAAGATAATTGCCCAGAGTCTTATCTGGGAGGGAAAGGAGAGATGAAAAGCTACAAACACCTTCCTGTGAGGCTGCACAGATACTGCTGTTATTTTTGTGGCATCAGCAGATACCATGCTCAGCAGCAGTTGGAATCAGTTGTGTCTGGGATCAGCAGACAGATCTTGGCCTGCTGTCTTTGCTGGTACATTAGCACTTCTCACATTAATTCATCAAATTAAGAGCCCTGCAGTAAAGCAAAGAAAACTTGTTAGGGGAAAAAAAAGGCTTCTTAAATATTCCCCACAATTTTGTTTTGGATACTTCAACCAACAGCATCCCTATCCTGTGGTGCTGCAGTCACTCAACAATCTCTGGGAGAAGCCTGTGTGTGGGGAGCCATAGAATAGTTTAGATTGGAAGAGACCTCTGCCCTCATTGAATCCAATCTCTAACCCAGCACTGCCATCTTCACCATAAAACCATGTCCCCAAATGCCACATTCACATATTTTTGGAACACTGTCAGGAGTGGAAACTCCACCACTGCCCTGGCCAGCCTGTTCCAATGCCAGGCCACCCTTCCAGTGAGGAAACATTTCCTAATATCCAGTCTAAACCTCCTCTGGAGCAACTTCAGGCTGTTTCCTCTTGTCCTGTCACTCATTTTCTGGGAGAAACCTGACTACAACCTCCTTTCAGGGACTTGCAGAGAGCAAGGTTTCCCCCTGAGCCTTCTTTAGTCCAGGCTGAGTCCCCCCAGCTTCTCCTCATCAAATTTGTGCTCCAGACCCTTCCCCAGCTCCATCCCCTTCTCTGGACACACTCCAGCCCCTCAATGTCCTTCTTGTGGTGAGGAGCCCAAAACTGAACACAGGATTTGAGGTGTGCCCTCACCAGAGCCGAGGACAAGGGGACAGTCACTGCCTTGGTCCCACATGCCCAGGTCACTGTGAAGGCTCCCCATGACCAATGATCAGAGACAGGGCTGTGCCCCTCCTTGAAATCAGGTTCACACAGGGCATCCCCAGGACATCTGTTCTTGTAAAGATGAACCCTTTGTATCTTTGGACTTGTATTTCCAGACAGGCTCCTTACAGTCCCAGCCTCCCTTACATCCCCAGGGAACCATTAACTAATGAATAATTGAAATACATGATTTTGGAGCAGTGTCTCAGAGCTGACACCACGTGAGCATTTGGCTCCTGCCTCATGCAGCTGGGGGAGGTGTGGGGTGTGTGTCTGGAGAAGGAGCTGATGACTTTTCCATGGTAATTACCTTCAGCAAGACGCAGTTAGAACACAGCAGTGTGTCACAGGCAAAATGGCAAAGCAGCAAGGCTCTGCTATCATCGTGGCCCCCCTCCCTCTAAACTAATGGGCTAGATTACAGTGGAGGAGCTTCTGAGGAGAAAAAAAAAAAAAAAAAAAAAAAAAAAAAAAAA
>VWYP01029218.1:79728-134614 GCA_013400435.1 Pycnonotus jocosus | reverse complement strand
AAAAAAAAAAAAAAAAAGAGAGGATATTTTAAAAAAAGGTGGTGTGTGCCAGGAAAGTCCCAAACCCTCATGAAATATTTGGCACCCTTTGGGTTCTAACAAGCAGGAAAGGAGAGAATAGAAATATTAAGTTATAAATAAGACTGGCTTTGTGCTCTTTATACTCTCACTGGCAGTAAAGTAGTGCTCAGCTTACAGATATTAAAAAAAGAAAAAATATATATTTTCCAAGGATCTTCCACCATAGATCCCAGTCACAGCTGCCTGTGGTGGGTGACAACCCTGCTCTCATTAGCATCAATACCAGAGACAAGAGAAATGACAATTGTGGTACTAGGTTTAAGAGAGAGCCCACTAAAGGTTAGGAAAGCAGTACCTGCAAGCTGGGGAAAAGCTTTGTCAGAAACTGCAGCAGCAGGGAGGGACCAGGATGTTTCCTGGCAGAGGAAGGCACTGTCTCACCAGCAGAACGATTGCCTGCTCTGTTTAACAGCATTTTAATGCCAAAGGGCTTTTAACAAAGCCCCTCTCCAAGGCACTTAAAGCTCCTAGGATGTCACAGGATGAGAAGGAGGATCTTTTAATGCATTACTAAATAGAGGGATAAAAAACCCAAACCCCACAAGACTAGGAATAAGTCCCAGTTATTCAACAGAAAAGGAACATATCCAGCGATTTGTACTGCTCACTGCAGTAATCAGTGGCCTAGAAAGTCACTTAGAAGCAAAACGAAGTTTTTAGGTGAGATAAGTCAGAATAGTGAAAACTGGAAGAGATTTGTGTATATGCACATAGAGATATTTTATATGTAGCATGTGTATGTTAATAGTTATATATTGTATGCATTACACATATACTATAGTTTGTATAGATAAGTCAAAATATATTATATATATATTTAAATCAATATATTTTATGTACATACACAGGTCTACATAAACTAATACCCCATCTCATTTTCTGCCACCTTTCCCTGGGTACCAGGCAGATGTGCAGGGAGGGAGGGAGCACAGCAGCGTGTGGGGCTCCATAGGAGTACACTCAGCAGAAGCATCTTAGCAACAAGTTAAATCCATTCCTTCAGAGCAAACCAAGTGCCAAACCAACTGCTTGGGCTCCCTGTGACCCCAGAAGCCAAACCCTCCTGTTCTCCCCTGGGGCAGCCCCAGCTCAGGCCCCGTGGGCAGCGTTCACTTTCGAGCCCTGCAGAGACCTGAGAGGCTGCAGCAATCGGTACCGACTGTCTCAACGCATTCACTTATTAGCTAAAGTTCAAGCTCTCCCCCATTACATTAACAAACTGCCTGCCTGCTCCAACTGCTCTTGAGGCACCTCTTGGCCCCTGGTACTCGTCAGGATGCACACATCTGGCCAGGAATCTCGTTACAAAATAATTGTCAACAGCAGAAAGCTCCCAGGCTGCAGCACAGCACACAGACAGATCAGGAGGCTCCCAGCTCAAGGGGACAGTGCTGCCTTTCCAGAGAAAGGAAAAGAGAAAGGAAAAGAGAAAGGAAAAGAGAAAGGAAAAGAGAAAGGAAAAACAAACAAGACTTGTCTGGCCCTTTCTAAGGCTACCAGGACACAAGTTTTGTGCTCAAGACACCAACACGACTGCACTAAATCATGGACAGTAACAACATCCCATCTCCAGTTAATACCAGGATTTATTTTCTGGTCTATTAATGGATCTCTAGTGCAAGGAGGTATTTCACATACCTGTGAGGCAGCTCTCCATCTGCTCAGCCTGGGAAGGCCAACACCCTGACCTCTCTCCCAAGAGCTCTGCAAAAAAGTGGTGTTTTCCTTTAATCAGAATTTCTGAGCTGATTTGAAGTATGTAGCAACTGAGAGCTCCCAGTTAAATGCCTGAGGAGGAGCTGCTAAATATTTCTCAGGGCTAGAAAAAAAGGGAGAATGAGAGTCCAAACATTGTCCTGTGAAGGCTCTGGCTAAAACAGGTGGGGGTGAGGGGCAGCAGATGTTTCCAAAATGTGGCTGCCACCCATGAAAGCTGCAAGCCCATTTCCTTGGGAGCCCTTTGTGTCAGATGTATGCATCCAACAACGTAAGGAAAAGGGTCATTTGAGATTTCAAAAGTCTCCAGTCACTTAGCCTTCTTTCAAGTCCAAAGCCCACTGTCCTGTTACATCAGTGGTCCCTTTACCTTTGAGGTGAATCCCCCCAGATCCTGGAACAGGCAGCACCAACCTTGCTCTCTGCTACAACTCTGAGGTACTGCTACTTGTCCCAGGGCATCAGCAGACCCCAAACACTCACCCCCACACCCCCAGCCCCACTGTGCACCCACACACTGCCCAGGCTGTGGGGCAGCCTCTCCCTCCTTGGGGGCAGCTCAGAGCACCATTGCTCCTCAACCCCAGTCCAGCATCCTGGACACAAGACGAGCCTGGGAGCCTCTGGGTGAATTCAGTGCCATGTGGAAGAGCTTTCCTTTTGACCTTTGTCATCCTCCAACAGGATAAAAATTCTGCAATATAGCCCAGTCCCAAGGGCTGGAGTAGGCATTAGAGAAGAATTAAGCATTTATCTTTAATTTGCTGTGCTTACCCACACTTTCCTTCACGTATACTTGAGCACTCCCAGCATTGCTTGGCCTCAGGCTGCATTCAGCAGAAGGCTTTAGGTGCTCATTAATTAATGCTTAATTTGTGTGGGCCTCTGCTTACAATTCTTATGCAAATCCTTATCAAATTGTGTTCTGTTTTCAGCTGAGCTGGATCCAAGCCCTAAAAGGTGAAAAGAGGAAGGACAAACTGAGGAGTATATGTGCAGGTAATCAAGCCTTTCTTGTCCTCAGAGGCTTTGCAGTAACCTTGGGTCATGTGTACTATGAATATAAATTTAGAGGAGAAATAAAGAGTGCCTTAATGGTTGAGTCTTGCAGAATGTTGGAAAGCAATTACCAATAAACACTTACTGGTGTGTGGTTATTCATGTGATTTTTTTTATGTAAATGTTTCTTCCCCTAGAAAGGAGATAGATTTTTACCAGAGGAGAAAAAATGAACTTTTTCTGTATAATTTAATCACTGTGTATGTTCCCTGGTATTGACACAGCATTTGATAAAGCCACATCTAGTATGATCTGTTTTTAATTTGTGCTCTTTATTACAGTTTGTTGTAGCTACCTAATTAAAATTTGCCAGGGAAGTAATCAGCCTTATTTCTGCAGTGAGATCAGTTTAATAAGAAAGTAATTTTGCAATTTGATTTCATTAATTAATTAGGCAAAACTCTATATAATCCATGTAGTGGTGCATAAACCCAGGGATGCCATGACACCAGCTCCAGTGTCCCAAGAAAAAAGGGATATTTACCTGTGGATATTCTATCCCCAATGTGGTTTTTGGCCCTGCCAGCTTCAGAGAAAAAAAGCTGTCATATAATGCTGGACTTGAATGTGTCTCCTAGTGCAGGTTTTCTTCAAACAAACCTCAGAAGAGCATTATGTGAGGATGAAGGCAGAACAATTGGATCAAGAAAAATTCACCAACAAATGCAGGAAATGTCAGCATCTGTACATGGACTTCCTCCAACAGTCCCAAGTGTCAAAGCAAAGATGTCAAAGTAAACAAATCTCATACTCCTGGGGAAAAAAAAAAAATCAAAGAAATAGTGGGAAGGCTGTCTGGGAAATCCATTGGAGGAGGAGGAAGGGTCTCAGAGTTGGGTTGTAGATTTTTCTGGTCTCTGCTGTAAGAATACTTGGACTGTCCCCCTTCATTTTCCAACCTCAAGCAGAGACCTGGCATCCATCAGTTTATCCAGTCAAAGCTGCCTTCCCAGAGAGCTCTTTTTCCAGTTTGTAGCATTGACTAATGCTTAACAAGGCTCCCAGTGATCATAAGCAGCAAGACAAGACTCACTAAAATCAGCTCCCACAATGCTTGTTCTCCTTTGCTCCAGTGATGCTTGAGTGCCCAGAGGCCAACCAGCTTCTGTGTGTGAGAGGCTGCAGGAGTGGAAGAGCTCCTGGTATCCTCTGCATCATTTATTGATCATCTCAGGACAATCAGGGGTTTGATTTTGCCCACTGATGAGCTGCTGCATCTGTTTAGGCTGCTGGTTTTACTGGAGGGGTAGAAATGTGCCCACTTGAGGAGATGCCTCCCTCCAACCCAGAGGCCCTGCCCTCTCACTGATTCCAGCAGCAGCTTCCCTGGACCATGTGCCAGGTTTTGTGTTTCTCTACACATCAAGATCCAGCAGATAGCAGCCAAGAAAGCAGGCTCATGGCAACGGGAATAAAAGGAAGAGCAGATCACAAATGGAAATTGGTCCCTTGGTTCCAGGGTTTGCACTATGGATGTCAGAAACGTGAGGCTGCCACTGCCCCATCCCTGCAAGGGGCTGCAGCTCCACTGCTGTGGAGTGAGAGACATCGGGGCCCCTCCCTGCCCAGAGGCCCTCACTACTCCAGGTCCTGTTTGAGACACAGAGGATCTTTGACAAACAATCACACACTCATTTGTTATAAACCCAAAGTTGCATTTTGGCCCAGAGGCTGTTGAACATTATTTGCTGTTTACCTTTGCTGGATGGGGACTCAGTTCTAGGGATATAAACCCTTATATAGGGGGAGGGAAAGCAGGTGAGCAAAGTGAGGAGATGGCTTCACTAGAAACCTTGTAAGCCACTGACTGCAGTAAAAGTCAATGCAGGATTAAAAGCTGTCAATTCAAAAAGCCATAAACCACTTCTACATTTATATTCCCTGACTGAGCTTGAAACAAAGAGATTTAATTTTTTCAAGAGACGTTTCAGAGCGCTCCTTTGAGGCTCACAAATTATCACACTTTGCAGAGAACATAATTCTGGGACAAAGCTTTTCCTCTGCTCTGTGTGAGCTCCTAAGGGATTGTACCACGTAGCATCTTTCCAACATTCCTGGAGGAGGTTTTCCTACCATGTAGCCACAATTTAGCCACTTTCTTTGCAGACTACAATGCAGAACCCTATCTCTCTCTGCAGAGAGACCTGCTACAACAACACTGGAGTGGGTGTAGCTGCTGGAAGCTTTCATGGGCCAGGACACACGGCAGCACTGAGGTGGGGTGTGCATCACACAGGAACTTTCAAAGTGTGTGCACCCAGGGCAAGTTTAAACTTACACAAAAAATAACACAACATTTCCTCTGAGGGAGGAACAGGCAAGGAGAACCTGTCTCAGACTGCAGGGTTCCCTCAGCATCCAGACTCCTGTGCCCCAGATGTGAGGCCTTACTGAAAGTACAGTAACAACAAGACAGTTGAAAAATGTGCTCTCTTCCCTGAAAGACTTATGAAAAATTGTATAAACAGTGTGTGTGGCCCTGGGCTCCCAGAAGAAAGTTCAACATGCAGAGCCCTGCCCTGATCACCTCCAAGTCAGTGCACTGGGATGTGAGAGTTCTCCTGCAATCTGTGAGAGCCCCTCAGGGATTAGACTAAAGCCAGATTTTAAAAACTTCCTAAATTCAGCAGGCCAAAGAGTTAAGGCCAAATACAAAGTAAGAAGTCATGGGGAGAAGCTGTAGGTGGGCTAATTAAAGTATGAGAATGAACCTGCCTTCCTGAGCTGATATTTGGAAATGGAAGCTGAAGATCTGAGGCTGAAATTCTCCCTGACCCTCATTTCTCTTCTGGCAGTCACCTGAAAGCTCATGTAACTGCAGAGATGATTCAGACTTTTCAGAACAGAACTTAAAGCTTAGATCCAAAGTCCACAGAACCTCTTAAGGTTCATAACTAAACCCTGTCACAGCACAAATCCCAACACAACCCCAAGCACACAGAGGCCAGGTCCTGACTGGTTGCTCTTCATGCCACTTTCACTGCTGAGGGTATCAGACATTGATGTGATGTTCCCACTTGCTGAAGCAGAGGAACCTGCAGATTTCATCAACTCAGCTGCTGCTCAACTCCCCAGCACTTGCTGGGCTCTGCTCTGAGAAATCAATGACAAATTCTCTTTGCTCCCAACAGGAGTAAGCTAGGAACAAAATAAAGCACAACAGTAGCATTTCAAGCAAGCTTACAGCCAGCTCCCTGAGGATGCAGCCAGACACGCTGTCTGCACCAGATCAGCTTCAAAGCCAACAGCTGAGAGTGCTCAGGGCAGCCACAAATAGTCTGAGTTAATAAAAGAGCATCTTCCACAGTCAAGGTGCAAATTTCTGCCTACTTGTAACTAAAAGAAGATGCTGGGGCTCTTCCAAGTACGTCCTTCTGCTTTTGAGCATCAGGTGGGACTTTCAAGGGCTGATGCAGATCAAGCCTTGCACATCATGTTCACTTTGTTCAGAAGCTCTTGCAGAAAGCATCACAGTCCCTTGGCTTCCGTGTGAGGAGCTCAGTGTAGGCTGGAATCCAGCTCCAGCTCTGCTACATGTGCTCACAAGGTGCTTGGTTTTTCTGTGCCTCTTATTCCTTCCCTACCATTTGAATATCTTTGCTATTGAGTTGTTCAGAAATTGCTTCTTACTTTGAATTTTCACTGTGCTTAGCACAAGGGGTCTTTGATCCACGCCAGGGACTCAAGATGTTGCTCACAACACACCAAATTGGGATAAAAAGGGTTTGCACACGATGAGATGACAGAGTGAACTGATCTGATAAAAGGCTCTTAAGTCATTAATTCAAGCCATGCAAGATTTAGAAACATTTCAGCAATAACAAAAACTCTGTTAGAGCCTTAGCAATTTCAAAGAACTTTTTCTTAATTGGCTTCACAATATTTTTTCCTTTCAGTCTTCTTTTTTTTTTTTCCAACAGAGGGATATTAGGAAATTTATGCTTCCAGCATCACCAGTGGCTCCCAAACAATCTTTTCAGGGCTGTGCTGTGTTTTCTTTGCCTGAATAATGAGAAACCTTGCTAGAGATTCACATTCAGTCCATCTTCCTATCCCAAAAAGGGAGCATCAGCTGATATTTTGGCTTTAACAAATCGACCTGGCCAAAAAACAAGGGGTCAGGGAAAGAGATGGAGTAACACCAGGGACACAGTATCAATGTTAAGCTGTGATACCAGGGTGGGTGATCCCACCCCTGGGGAGCAGTCATCCTGAGGGCACAGGGACACCAGTCCCTCAGCAGGGGGATGCACTGGAGGGATGTTTCTGTGTCTCTGAGCAGTCACATAGACAGAAATGCTGTGTGCTGGCTTTGTCACTTCTTGCCACAGGCTGGATGCTGCCTGTTTTTGCAGCCCACCATCACAGAAGGGGCTTTGCTAATAACACATTTTATTTGTAGTAGGACCAGTTGTGAATGTTTAGCCTCCAGATGAGGCCATGTCCTGGCTGAGGTCCAAACCCAGCACCTTACCTGCTGAGTTTCATTTCAAAACCCACCACATCCATTTGCATTTCTTCTTTCAGCTCCATCCCACAGTGCACAGAGACCTTCCTTCTCCAAACTGTTGGCTGCTGGTCTTCTATCGTAGTCTTTCCTTCACATCAAAATCCATTACAAAACATTGTCTTAGCTCCTGAAAACACTAAGAGCCTTTTTATGTGAAAGAGTTAAATCTCATTACTCAGCTGGCATTAATCCCCTCTCTTTTAACACTAGAGAGTTTGATCCCTTCCTGTTAAAAATTCATGCACCAAAGCTAAATCATTCTTGTCTTCTCCTTTCCAGCCAAGAAAAAACTAAAAAGGCTCCAACATTTTTCTGGCTTGTTCTTCTTGGTGGAGTCTTATTAAATCCTTACGGAGGTTGTTCTCTTCCTGGGGCATGAGACTGCTTTTCATGTCCCAAAGGGATGTCAAAAGTGGGATAAATGTTGGCTCTGAGCCAGGACTTGTAGGAATCAAACAAAATATTAGGATGATGAGCATTTAATACTGAGGCTCTGGCCCTAACCAATATCACTGAGTTCCAATACAAACAATTTATTGGCCACCCTTATTTCCCACCCTCCTTGGTCTGCACCACTTCTTATCTGGTTTCTGCTTTTCAGAGTTTCATGGAACAGCAGGTTCAGCTGGCTGGCATGTTTGGGTCATTCCCCAGGTCACACAGGCACAGCACTGCCAGAGATGCCCTCCAAATGCTGGACTTGAAATTCCTTCCATTGTGATCTCTAAACAAAGAGAACAGTTAGAGGAGGAAATAAAAGTAAAGAAATGCTCCCTTCAGCAGGGTTAATGGTGGGGTGAAAATCACACAGACTAAAATCAATCTTTACCTAAGACAGCAGCAGATTTTGTGGTGATTGCCCATTGTGAAAGCCATCACTGGTAGTGCCCTGCTCAGGGCTGAAGTGCCCTTGGGGTGTCTGGGAGAGCCTGGGGAGCTGGGCAGCCCTGCCTCGAGGGATGGGGCTGCACATTTTGCTCCATCATCTCCCACACTATCGTAGAGAGAGGATGGAGAGATCTGGGAGGGCATGGACTGCCCTTCCCTGGCATTAAACAGGGCTGGGGGTGGCTCCCAGCTATCAACTGGTCTTGGAGCCAGCCAGAGCCAGTCTCTCACTCTCCCAAAGCACGAATGACATGGACACAAATCCCTGAGTACAGATTTTGTGGAGTGTTTCAAGAGAAGAGTAAGTTCAACCAGGTTTGGACACAACTTTATTGCATTTAAAAGGGACCAGCACAGGGTATCCGGGCACAGAGTGGGATCTCTGTGTGGAGCTTACTCATGCTTTCCTCATATGGTGCCAAGCCCTTTCTTCTTTAAAATCACAGTTCATTTTGTGGTTTTCACGTTTTTGATCTCCTGCAGCAGGTCAGACATTAGAGTGAGACTGACTAACAAGATCATGAAATCTTCAAAATTAATTTTGTTCTCTGACTCCTCATCCAAGGAAGAAATAATTTCCTGGTATTTTGGTTTGTTTTCTTGGCCCTATGGAGGATTTTAAATGAAAAAAAAAAAAAAAGTACATTAAATTCCTTTTTTATTGCATCATTAGAAAAAAGAAAAAGACATCTACCTATGTAAATATTAATGTATTTTTAAATTTTCCCATTCAGGTTGTCATGTCCACATTCATATTAGTTTTTCAAAAGTTATCCAAAGAAATTCAAACAGAAACATTATTACAATCAGAAAAGAGAACAACCAGTCCTCAAATCCTTTCCATCACAATCCGGAATACATCTTTTAAAAGACACCTAATAATGACTGAAAATCTGGCAATGATGATGATATAGCTGGCAACTGCTAGGGAAAAAAGGGAGTCCTGTGTCTTGATAAAACTGGGAGGAGGAAACAACCAACCAACCAACCCTCTTAAACTTAATATTCAGATATTTACAAATACATATTGTGAAGGTCTCAGAAAGTGTTGATTTTACAGGCGTAACTTTTGCACTGCTACTCTTGATCCTCTTGGACATTCCTGTTGGAATGGATTATTAAAATTTTGTAACATATCTATTATTTATATTTCCTTATGAAAATACTTTGCTAGAGTTCCAGGGTAGTTTTTTTAGCTTAATAATATCCAAACACTCTCAGGATCCCAAGCTTAATTGCTTTCAGTGTTATTTTCAGTTCTTTTTCAATAAGGAGCCTGGTTTCTAATTTGGTGCCAATTTCCCCTCCCCAACCAGCCATGTGATTTTGTTATTTCTGGAAGTAAAGGTATTACCTCTCTCATTTACTTATTTGAGCTCTTTTTTATTAGTCCTATATAGCTTTTCCTAACACTTGGTAATTTTTTTTTTCTTTCCTTTTTAATTTAGGGAGAGGGAAAAAAACCCTGCAGGAAGTTTACAGCCACAAGTATTGCTATGGCAGTTTTTCACCATACCCAGCCAGGTGGGTGAGGGCTTTCTGCCCCTCTCTCCCAGGAACCCCACCAGTGACCACAGTGAACAGAGCTCTGTGGGACAGGGCTGGCTCTCAGTGCTGGTTCAATGCTCTGGCAAACCACCAAACACCTCATTAAATGTCATTGGGTTTCTTCTCTTCGTAAATCCAGTCTCTTGTCATCGTCCAAGGGTTTTAATTTGGTTGGTTGGGGTTTTTTTTTGCTATTGCCCTGTTTTCTTTAAACAAATTCAAGCAGGCATCAGCCGTAGTTTATTGCTTTCCCCATCCTTTGGCCCTGTGTTAGACACAGGCTCAACATAAAGCAGCCAAGTCACAGAATATGTTTGTACCAAATCCCAGAAGCCTCACTTGGGATAACCCCATGGACTGATGCTTGCCAAGCTGCAGGACAGAGCCTGAGCTGCCATCCCTGCACCCAAAGTGCCCAGCCAGGGCTGTCCCAGTGCCACCCACTCAGCAGAGCCCTCACCTGCATGAAATGCCAAAACTGGGATTGAAGTAAGCTCTTGGTTTCAGCTTTGCTGAGCTTGCTCTCGGCATCAGCATAGTTGTTATACACCAAAGCTGCTGTAGCAAAAGCCTTTTCAAGGTCTGAGCCTTTTCTTAGAGCTATAATTGAAAGGAATCTGTTAGAACCATCCTGGGTGGGTGGAAATCTGTGTTGTTTCATTAAAGTTAATGAGACTGAAACTGTTTATACCCACAGAGGATCTGGCCCAGATTTTATTTGGAGTGGGCCAGCAACATGCCTCATATCCCATGCAATCACACCCTGAAGGAAGCTTTCCTTTGGAGCTGGGGCTGTGACACAGCATGGGCTTTGAGACCCACCTGGTCTATCCTGACCCTGGGCATCCAAAAAAGACCTGCCACACCATGGGGACAGGCCATGGTGACCATCTCCTGGATGCATTTGGACTCCCAGAGACCTGCATCACAGAAAACATGGGCCATTTGGAAGCCTGGCTGCACAGGAATGTCCATGTCTGAGCATCAGTGCTGCACTTCAGCACTGTGGCACACTCAGGATTTGGGCTGGATTCACCCCCCCCACTGGTGTATGACTTTGAAAGACTGCATGCTCACAAGCCTCTCTTAGCAGAGGTTACACAGGTGATACACGTTGTGATTTTTTAATGAAAAGAGAAGCAGAAGAGATGTGACAACACAGGAGCACATGGCACAGGGACTCATGAGACCCTCTTGACTTGCATCAGCTGAGGATCTGCACGGCCTCTGCAAGCCCTGTGACCTGCCAGAACTTTCTGCATGTGGGCTGTGAAAGACTTGAACCCCAAAGGGGCAATGAAGGGGTGCCCTTACCTTTTATTGATGCCAGCTGCTTGGCTACGGGTACGCTGGTGGTGAGAAAGCAGAGAAGCACAATTATCACTTGGTAAATTCTGTTGGGTATTTAATTTCTCCATGAATGAGCTTGCTCATTTGTTTTTTATTTAATCCCCCAGGAACTCAGGGCTTCCCAAGGGAGAGTGTCTTTACTTCACAGTGGAAAGGAAAATGGCCTCTACAAGCAGCACAAGAACATCACACAGCTTCTAATCCCTCACCTAAGTGAGTAGCCTGGAGTTGTTACTAAAGCTGATTATTAATTTTAAGTGAGAGACATTGCAACACACTTCCTGCAATTTCTTCATGAACATGAAAGAGGTCCCAGAGATTTCTCAGTTTTATACCCATTCCCAGGAAGTAGAGAGGGGTCTGCCATCCCCACCTCAGCAGTGATCTCAGTTTGGAGCAGGCATACAGCTTTTGTTTCCAGCAGGACCCACATTTGTGAGAAGCACTTCCCTGCTTTCAACCAAAACATAAAACCTGCTTACCTTGTGCTGAACTGCTAGAAACTAATTACAGAGTGTGATAGAGACAAACACACCCAGGTAATGAGTTTCAAGACAAATGGCAGATCACCCAGATGCCATGACAAAGCGGTGACTTACCCCTTGGGCATGTCTGCAGCAGCTGGGGGACCTGGTTTGGTGGAAGCAGGAGCTGGCTGACTGACCGAGTACTGCTTCACACTGGGAACACTCGTTCTGCAGCCACACATCTCGAGGCCAGGGTGTTTGTGATCTCCAAGCAACTGGAGTAACAGCAAGCAGGTGGATTGAAGCTCTGCCCCGTGGAAGCAGCCTGCTTGTAGCCATGCCTATCAATAATGCAAACACTACCTGGGAATCGTGGAGTCAGGTAAATGCACCAGTCTGCTGCAGCCCCTTGAAGGCACTGCTGGGCTGGCAAGTGGGGCTTGTATCTTACTGGGGAATTTGACAGAAACAAACCAAACTCATAATGGAACCCGGATCCTCTTAGACCTGTGAGGGTGTAACTTTGCATCAGGAATAACTTCGACACTGCATCCATTCATGTATACAAATTACAATTTTGATGAGACACTTTCCCTGTGTGGGATAATGTAACTTGCCCCAAGCTATAAAGTGAGTTATTCCTACAGCCAGAGTCGGAATCCAAGCATTTCCTAGTTCCTGATCCAGCATTTATCCTAGGTGAGCACACTCCTACTCTAATATTTATTATATTTCCCCATCACAGTGCAGAGAGACCTGCTCTGCCTCCAAACCACTTCCAAAGCAGCATCCAGCACAGAGCCTCTGCTGTGGTTCCCACCCGAGCAGAGAGTCCCTGCTTCCCAGAGCAGCATGGAGCCATATGGCAGAGCAGTCACACATTAGCAGCACTGGAAAGGCTCCAATGAACTTTGTTATTTATTGGCATGGATATCACTATTAGGAAACACAGCTTGTCACACTGCCTATCTCCATGCACGGGCTCCTCTCTGAGGATCCTTTGCCTGGAGGTGTCTAAACAGGATAACTTCAGCTTAAAAGACCAAGCAGTCACTTTAATTCCAGGGTGGTCTGTTAATAGGTAGTGACTTCAACTACCTCATCCAGCTCATCATTCCTGGTGAAAGGATACAATACTGACGTTAAAACTATCCATGATGAGACTTTATGTAACGGGACACACAAAGGAGACTGCAACAGATGGCCTAGAGAATTAAAATGTTTTCCTCATTTAGTAGAAGCTAAATTACTGAAGGCTAATGAATAAGGATGTTCACCACCTTACCGTTCCTGGATTTTAATTATCTTAAAAAGCATGGGAAAAGAGAACCTTTAATTTTCCATCTAAGAGTGTCATTACTCAAACAATTCAGAGCCTTTTCTGAGAGGTTTAAGCTGTCTTAGATCTCTAGTGCATTCTTTAGGACTGGCTCATGAATAAAACAGAGCCTGTAATTGCAATGACGAAGCCAAAACACATATAATCAATGCTCATTATTCCATCAATTAACACACTAAAATTAAACAAGAACTCAGGCTTAGTAATCTGCCATCGGCTAAAAAAAAAAAAAAAAATAAGTCTTGATATCATGTTGAAGTGATAATTCACTTTCACATCTGTTGAACCATACAATGAGGCATGAAAAGCATTACATCCCGGTTAATATGTGGATTGGGGATGTCTGGTCCTAGCGTCCAAGGTAAAAAATGAGAGTGAGAAAGAGACTCAGTTGCCTGTTTATCAGTGGCAGGCAGTACTGTGAGCAGGCTGGCAAACCCAGCCCTCTGTGTTTTGGGATCTTTCCACCGTAGATCAGATTTCAGCTCACAGTTGTTTTAATCTCACCGACTTTTGAGAGCCTGAGCTCTAGAACAGGTGATATGCTTTGCTGGGGTAGTAGCAAGTTCAAACAAACCTGAGGTTCATTATCCCTCTAGGATACACTAATTAGCGTGTGCAGGAGCGTTTGTGCCTGACAGATAAAGGGTAGCATGAGGATAACCCTTGCCTCTGCAGATGATCAGCTTTGAAGACAGTGAGATTTTGGCTGTGTGTGTTGCTCGTGTATTCTGGTCAGCAAGGTGTGTGTGGAGCCAGGCCATCTGCTCTGTAGCTATTTTGGCACACACTATTTATGTTTGAAATACCCAGGTGCCTTTATTGGTCAATTTTTAGCATGTTTCACATGTTAACAATCCTGTCTGCCCAAAATACGCAACCTGCCACTTCAAACTGCAAAATCTTTACAGGCAGTTCACTTAAAATAATTGCCACTGCAAAAAGTCACAGCCTCTGCTTCAACTTTTGGTATTTTCCCGGAGTTTCCCCCTCCCTTTTTAAGGAAATGCTTTCTGCATTTCAAGAAGGCTGATGTTGTGAAACGTGTGTGTGTGTGTGTGACAAAGCCCTGACTCCCTTAGAGATGACCCTGGGCAAGGCAGGGTTCGAGGGACACAGGCACAGGGAAATACCTGAAACAGGAGATACCCTCACACCTCCTGGCCTTGCAGGCTTCATTTCAGCACAAACCCTTCAGGAGCTGCAGGAGAAGAGCTGGTAACTTGCAGCCAGGCAGGCAATAGCTTGAATTCTTCACCCAGAGAAGCTGTGGCTGTCCCATTCCTGGAAGTGTTCAAGGCCAGGTTGGACAGGGCTTTGAAGGTGTCCCTGCCCATGGCAGGGGGGATGGAACCAGATGATCTTTAATCCTGAAAATACTATTGCTAAGCAATTTTCCCTCTGAGAAATGGTTTATAATAGGACATTTAGACTTCAGAAAGGCAATTATATTCTTAAAACAACTAAAATCTCATTAATAGGGAACAGAACAATAAAAAATATAATAACAGAAACTAAGTGCAACAAACAGGATGCCTCCCCGCTGAACTATTAAAATTTCCTACTGAAACGCTATGGTATTCATAATAACGATAGATGGCATTGACAAATGATGGGATAATCAGCACCAGATATTAATAGCAAAATACAGATTATTGCTGATGTTAGAGAATTCCAAAAGGAAAAGCTCTTGGGTTTAGCAGAAGTAAGGAATAAAAAGAAATCCTAAAAAAGAATATTTAAGTTTGGGAGAGCATGAGCTAAGTAGACCATCCATTCACACACATAAGGAATTTTGACTCAAATCTATCTTAAAATTAGTGGACAAAGGACTAAATGCTTGTTACATGCATAATATGACAAGAACTTTTTCAGAAAAGGATTAAATAATATGTGGCAGTTTTTACTCAGTAGTTCTTAATCTGTTTGTCATATTAACTGTGAAACTCTGGAGATATTGTCAGGAGCAGACTACAGGGAGGTGCAATGCATGTTGATGCCACTGCCTCTTTCATCAGCATATCACAGTTTCAGCCAAGATTAATGCAAGGCTACAGCCTGGATTGCTCTTTCAATTTGAGAGCATGTAAAGATTGGAAATAATTAACCTAATCAGGTCAGGCAATTGCAACATGAATTCATGCAACAAGAGCACAAACTTTCTCCAAGCCTTAGCCACCACTGAGGCTCTGTTGTGTGCAGCTCAATGGCCACACTGAAGGGGATTTGGTCATCAGGAAAAATATCACACACACAAAAACTCCAACCCCATCTAGCCAGGGACAGAGCCCTGTGGGCTGTATTTGCATCTGAACTCTTTGATGCGCTGGGCAGGAAGTGAAGCAGGCTGCAGAGCCAGTGGTACCCAGAATTACCCTCCCTGCCCTCTTCAGCACCTTCCCATGAGGCCATTGATGCTCCAGCTCTGCAAAGTGCATGCCCTCCCCAGCCAAACCCCAAACCAGCAGGTGAATGTGCCCCTTCCTTGGCTGCTGAGGCACCTGGAGAGAAAGTCCTGTGCTCCCCCCTTCCCACCACACTCACCTGCCTCTCCCGCATAGCTTCACACTTGATAATGCAAACATGCTCCTAACTCGGGTAGCTGAGAAATGGGCTATAAAGAGAAACACATGGGAAAACAGGAGGGACAGCACAGAAGATCAAGGAACATGTTTTTTTCTCTCCCAGGCTGACCTAGTTATTTAACTAACTGGCAGAGATACGCACTAATGATGAAGTAGGGAAGCAACGAGGCTGCCAGCAGCAGTTTCACAAAGGATGCTTGAGTTTAGTTTGCTATTTGTCTAAAATCAAGGTAACA
Source organism: Pycnonotus jocosus (assembly GCA_013400435.1). Classification (NCBI taxonomy): domain Eukaryota; kingdom Metazoa; phylum Chordata; class Aves; order Passeriformes; family Pycnonotidae; genus Pycnonotus; species Pycnonotus jocosus. Next base: position 118,835 of record VWYP01029218.1, on the reverse strand, counting down.
TGCCTTTTTCATCAGCTGCTCAACCCTTGGCTATGCAGTCACCATCCCCAGCTGGAATAAACTTTCAATTTCTCAACAACTGCAAAAGGATGTGAAAAGACTCAAATCCAGAGGAAGACAGAAGAAACATTCAAATACATTTTCTTACATAACACAGAAAAGTGCATGCATCATTTTCGTCTTTGCTTGTGCTGCTGCCATACTTTGTTAATCTGAGAAGCTATGGATGAAGAGATTTTTCTTCCCTTCTAATTTAGAGTGAAGATTACAGTCCCCAAAGGGTAACAACTGGCTCAGCTGTTCTGTACAGCAGCAAGGAGCTGAGGAAGCTGTGAAGATCTGGCCAGCTGAGTAAAGCAAGGGCAAGTCTTCCATGAAAACATGTCCCTCTTACACTACTTTTTAAACTCTTCAGTCAGTTCTGCCCTTCATGAGAAAACCTTAGACCTGGAGTTATACAAATAGTACCCAAAATATGACATAAGCTTAATTCTGTTCCCAGGCTTGTATTAGAAACTGCCCTTTCTCCAGGGGTGTGAACCCCAGAAACCTGCAGTCCTGTGCTCACATGGTTAGACAAGAATTTCATCTGGTTTGAAATGCAGGAAATAAGCCAAAGCAAAACTCGTTTCCATCCCTCAGCATTGGATAGAAAAGTTTAGGAATGGGGCCCTGCTGGTTTGGGTGGAAAAGTTCATTAAGAGAAAGCTAGTTGACACAAAAACTATTTCTAGTAGTGTAGCTTAGAAATGGGAGCTTAGTTTGGGATATTCCTCATCAACTAATAGAAAGGAAATTCGAAAGAACAACAGTAACAGAAAGAGTAGAAGCAGAACCGTGTGGGAGGGGGTAAGAAGAGCACAAATCCCATCACAACCCTTGCCACACACACAGATTTCACTTTCTTCTGACTTGCTGATGTCTAACTTTTTTCCAAACTTAAAAGAAGAAAACCCAACCAACAAACAAACCAATCAACTGAAAAAAACCACCTCCCCCAAACAAACAAACAAACAAACAAACAAGATCACAAACAACCCCCAAAACAACAAAAAAAAAAACCCCAAACCCCAAACAAATTAACCAAGAGCCAAAACAACATTTCTCATTAACCCAGAAAACTGTATTTTGCCCTCATTTGGAATTGGAGAACATTTAAATATTCCAGTTTATTTTCTCTACCACTTCCACACAGCTTTCCAGCAATCCTCAGAACTGGGATGGTTAGCACAGTACTGGGCTAGTCCTACTGCCAGTGGAAAGAGAGGTAAAGAGGCAGGCAGGTATTAAACTGCACACTTTTAATTTTTTAAAAAAACTTGTGATACTGACCTTTAATGACAGGTGTCTGCAGAAGTGTCGTACTCCACTGCACATTACAACAATCCCCACAAAAGTGTTGGAAAACAGTAAGAATATGACCAATAAGGTCACGCACAGGAATAGTTCTTTTCCTTTAATAGTTATCTTCATTATTTGGCAGTGACATTTCAATATTAACATACTCTGAAAACATGCATTGTATGCAATAACTTTATTAGGGTCAAATAGATATCACAATATAGATTCATCCACTGAGTAGCCATAAATTGGTTACAACAATCATAGAAGAGACTAAGCTGTTTTAAGCTAAGATGCTTTCAACATTACAGCTCATACAATAAGATTATATACTGATACACTTTGATCTAGAAATGCAGATGATCAGTTTTGATTAGTACATTGTGCTTCAGGCTTTCATTTGTGTCAATGCATCCCATATGCAGTAGTGAGCGAGGGCTGAATTTCCCAGGGAGGAATCCAAACAGGCTACAAGTCTGGCTCTGGCTCTTTTAGGATGAGTTCCTCTGAGCCTGGGTTATTTGGTCAATCCAGTTACATTCTCCATTAGCACCAAGCTAGCGCTCAGAGCAGCAGCCTAACAGAGGGAGATCTAACAATCTTGAAACAGCACGGACAGAAAAGGTTTTCTTCTCATAAGAGGGCATAAAGGAATATTTATGCTTTGTAAGGTCACAGCAATGTGTGCAGTTTTCATGTTGCTCCATCAAGCAACAGGGCGTTTTCACATGATTTTGTATACTGATATCTGCACCTCTGTTATCTTAGTTAAATAAATACCTTTGTAAACATATAACACAGTTACTTGGTCCTTATTCTCCACAGCTCACGTTAAAAGATTCACAAAACATCCATAGAAATAGTGATTTATAGAAGGAATACTTAGCTGAGTTAAATGGAATAAACATTGGTCAGGTACCATATATACTACTGAATGCCATTTCAAGGAAAAACAGTTTAGTTACAAAGCATTCAGAACTTGGGTAAGCCATATATTCAACTCTGCAAAATATATAAAAGATGCATACTTCTTTTAAACAGACATTTAACAAAATGTAGTGGCAGAAGTCGAGAAGTTCCATTTACACAGTCCAGACATTTGGTAGTATGAAACTGCTTATCCATGCACTAAATTACGGATGGATGACTCAGTTAACTGAAATAATAGTAAAATCTTCTGAAACAAAAAGGTATAACCAAAACAAATGCTCTGAAGAGTCACAGACAGGCAGTTTTGAAAATTTAGGTGCAATGTTACATGCATGGATACACAGAATAATCTGTAGAAATCATAGTAAAACACTTTTGTTTTTCACCAAAATGCAGAAGGAAATTCAATTATATTATGCATATTAAATACTACAGACTTGAGGCTACAAAAAGCTTCTACCATCTTAACACATACAAAACTACCATAAAGTTATCTCTACAGTACATACTACAACAGCAACTCCAGGTCACCGGTGAGGAGCACATCCCCTGTGTCTGGCTAGTCAGGGAAAGAAAGGCCAACTCCAGCCCCCTGGCCACCTCCCATCTGCCAAGGGAGGTGGGCTTAGACCTTCAATGGACATCAAACACCGTGTTGTAGTATTAATTTACGTAGAACCCTTAAAAATCTGCTGCCACTGAAACTTGAGACTTGTTAAACTCTCTACTTGCGAAGGATGCAAGAGCTTGCGCTGCGCGAACCCTAAATTTGATTAGCGAAGGAGGTTGGCCCGCTCTGCCCATAGCTCTGGGACTGGCCATATTCACCCACCTGGCCATAGGAGCCTGGCTGGTTGTAGCCACCAGCTGGCCCGTAGCTGTCTTGGTTGTAGCCACCTTGGTTGTAGCCACCAGGCTGCTTCTCCATGGTGTCCGCAGGGTGCCGCTGGCCTGAGGAATGCCAGCCCGTCTCCTTAAACACAAACCAAATGTTGCCTGCCCAGAGGATAAAGTTCAAGTAGCCAAAGACCTGGGTGGGAAAGAAAAGGAGCTCATCACCAGCAGCCACGGTCTCACAGCTCAACCTGATGTTATGGACCCTGCATGGTCCCAGGAGAAGGCAAAGCTGCTCCCAACCCCTCCCTCCCAAGGACAAGAGGAAATAGCCTCAAGTTGTGCAAGAGGAGGCTTGGATTGGTTATTAGAAAAAAATCTCTTCACTGAAACTATTGTCAAGCACAGGCTGCCCAGGGAAGTGGTGGAGTCATCATCTGTGGGTTAAGTATAGATGTGGCACTTGGGGACATGGTTTAGTGATGGACTTGGCTGTGCTGGCTTAGTGGTTGGACTCTATAAAATCTTTTCCAACTCAAATGACTCTATGATTCTCCCAAAACCCACTGGAAAATTTGCTCAACTTTGAAGAAAATTCCTAAATTCACCTCCCTTAGCTATAGCTCACAAGGTGTCTGCTTTGCTTTTTGTTGCCAAAAAAAAAAAGGTTGAGTTTTTAGACCAAGGGGTTTTTTTGTTTGAAAACATAATCTAGTTTAAAGAAATTGTGGAAAGATAAAACTGAAAGAAACTAATTAAAAAGAGAGATTTTTAATTGGTCAGGTGGCCTAGAGGGATTTTTAGTGTTTGCTTTTTTTTAAAACATGCTGAAGTCCAATTTTATGTTGTTTTTTTGAAGATTTTTAGAGGAATCTGTAAGGAACAAAACTTTCCTTCCTAAAGGAGCACACTGACCCCTTTGCAAAAGAGTTGCAGTGAGTAAGTTAAAAGCAGAGGGGCAACCAATGCTCTTGGACAGACACTTTGCCTTCTCCTCATCCCAACCCTGCATACACATCCTGCTGCTGCTCCATGGCAGAGCTGCTGTGAGTCACAGCCTGCTTTTCCCTGCAGCAAGGCTGCACTTCCAATTAAATCATGTCAGCTACCTGGTTTACACCAGTCAATTTAGGTCAATACACGGGTGAAAGATGAAAATACATCGCAAGGTAAGGGTGAACAGCAGCAATCAAAGTCACTTACAACCGAAGTGTTGAGGCTTGACATAACAGGGCTGCGAACAGGCAGGCATTTGTTGGACTGCTGTTTGCAGGCAGACATCAGCAGCAGCACTTCATCAGGGTCTGTTGCAACCTTTACATCTGACAGTCCTTTAGCCCAAGCAGATGAGCTCACTAGCCACAAGAATGAGAAGACCACTGTCACAATGAAATCCTAAAAGACAAATTAGTTAGAAGCATTATACTGGTGTGTCCATTGGAAAGGAAAAAGAATTAAAAATCACCAGAAAACCAAAAGCTTGTGTCAGAGGAGAAAAATACCAAGAGCTTGTTACTTAGTGGAAAGTTGTGTTACTGTCATCACCCACAGAGCTGATTTTCAGAAGTGCTTGACATGCCTAATGGGGCAGAGTCCTTTGGCTGACATTTGTACCTCTGGCCTTGAGGCAAGATTCCCACAAATATGTGGCTGGTACCCAGGATGCTGAGCTGCCTTGAAAATGTGGCTGTTTACAGCACCAGGCTGATGCATTGGGATGAATTACAAAATACATATGGCTGTAAAGAAGCTGGGCCTTCCTGAGGACTGGGTCTTGCCCTGGGTACTCCTACAGGCAGTCAGGGTAGGTTTCCAACAGGAAGTGTTTCTGTCTTAGGGAAAACCTGAAATTGGCTAATTCTCAGGTACAGATGAGGAGTTTTCTCACCAGCCACAGGTAAGGCCAAATGTCCCTGCTGCATAAGCCATGCAGCCACTAATTACCATGAGTGAGCAAGTAAACAGCAAGACTTGCCAAGCAGAGACTCCCCCCTGGCCCAGTAAAGCACTGGTTTCTAATTTCCACCCATGTGAAAAGAGGGGAGAAGGTGGGGTGGTCCCTCCAGGTTCCAGCAGCTCTGCTCTGATCCACTCTGCTCACTTTCCCCTCGAAAGACTCTCGGGAGCATGCACAGGCATAAACTTCTCCTTGTCTTAGCCAGAACAAGTGGCCAAGTGACACTGTTGTTGTGTGGGTTTGGGGGGAAAGGAGGGAGGAGGTGTGATTTTTCAAGCTTTCTTGTGTCTTGCTAAAACAGAGGAGCCTTTCTGCTGTCATATTTCATCCCATCTGTCAGCCCACAACAGATGGCAGAGGTGCCAAAGTCTAACATACCACTAACTGCATCACTGCGTCTTGATATCCCACCTCCCATGAGGCTGCTTCCCCTTCCCCCTTGCAAAAGAAAGGTGTGCATGGAAGGAAGGGAAAACACTCATTAAGAAGCGAGTGGTTTAGGTTGCTTCTCAAAGGAGTAAGCAACCCCTAGGAAACACCATTCTCATCTACAAGCACATCTGACATTTGGGGAAGGATCTCTCTGTGGCACCACAGGGGCGGAGGGCTGAGCCTCCGTCACGACGGGAAAGGCACCAGTCGATAAAGCCACTGCACAAGTGAGCCATGAACAAAGGATGCCTCCACTGACGCAGATGGGATTGAATTAACTGTGCTTGGATGCTTTCCCAAAGGATACATCCTTCTCTTTTAACAATTTGTTTTCTGCAGGCCTATGTCTGCCACCGAGCTCTGAGTTCCTCTGACCTCCTTCATGCTGCCCAAATGGGCTCTCTTGAAGAGCATGAAGCCCAGGAGCTGACAACTCCCTTAACACCACTCCGTGTGGGCAGAGGCATATAGCCCAGAGTAATTCTTCTTCTCAGGGAGATTTCCAGCAAAAGAAATTATTCTATCTCATATGTCTTAGCAGTGAATGAGAAACAGATTCCTAGAGGCAACAGTTCAGTTGCAAACATTTCCTAAAAATTCCAGCTGGTAGAAACATGAGATGTCTGCTGAGCTGTGGATGATGATGGGAGATGCTCTTTATTTGCTGGGAGGTTTGACATGCTATCAACCCAGATGCCAAGCCCCCATGCAGTGTCGGACTGACACAGGAGACAGGGACACAGCAGAGTTTTGGGGAATGTATTTTCCAAATGTCAAGCAACCCTTTACCAATGCCACCACACTTGGAATAAACTAAATCCAGCTCCGTAATATGTGCACTGGCAGTGCCAATTAAAGAAATGCATAACAGCAGGTAGAAATTTGATGCAAACAGAGACAAACTGACTAAAACTAATGCAACACAGGAGATCAAACTTGCTCAAGAGAAATTTTAAAAGTGAACAAAGTTCTTGAAGCAGGTGACAGCAGCAGGTGAAGCAGGTGACAGCAGCTGTTGAGGTCACAGGCCCTGACCCCAGGTTGCTAAGGCTCACTGAACAAATTACTGCATCTGCATGAGGCCCTCAGTCTGACTGCTGGTATAGCCCAAGGCTGTAAGCCCTTCCAGAACATCCAATGGCACTGTGCAGTTGAGAGGATGGCTCTAAAGGAATGAAGTATTTAATGTTATTTCTCAGGTCTTGTCTTCCCCATCACACCCCATGCTCCAGTCTCCTCCTGACCTCCTCTGCTCCCGTGTGCCAGGGTGTTCACGAAGTCTAAAACCCTGCTCTCTCTGCTACAAACTCCCCTATTTCAGAGCAGGTCAGAGCCTTGGGGAAAGGGTTCTTGCTCCTGGGGTGTCAGGATCACCTCTTGTATAGAGGAACTCCCAAAATCTGTAAAGTCTGGCTGGGTGCAGCAAACACACCAAACCAGAAGTGACAGATGGCACAGTGGGGCTCGAAGAGGAAACCGTGCAGCCTGTCCATCAGCTGGCCAACAGCTGGCCAAGGAGACAGATCAGAAAGGCTAAAGTAACACTGGGATTTTTTCAATAGGTGTTCTCATCAAAGCCAGACTCAGGCTCTCAGAGGACTTTTTCTGCCTCCTCTGTACAATGCAAAGGGTAAAATGTATGATTCTATGACTAGAGAGAACTTGCATCTTCCTATTTATTTTGAATCTTTGCGAACCTTCAGCTTTGGCTGGAACTTGAACCTCTCTTGTTTTCAAGTGGGTTTGCATTTCTGGCTCTGGCTCTGTGAACATTTTCACAGCTCTGGGTGGAACAGAGTTACAAGATAATGACATGCTGAAAATAAAAGTGAATTTCAAGCTAAGCTGTTCTGTGGCTTAATGTCTATCTGGGGAATTTCTCCTTGGTAATTAAGGCCAGAGTGCCTGCACACTAAAACAAATCTTGCATTTCAATGTTTAATATCCCTATAGCATGGGTGAGTCTTTTTTTCCCTTGGAACAAAGTAATTTTTTGTAGTTGCTCTCCTAAAGTGGTGTCTACGGATCTCTTCAGTGTGTATTGCTGTATGATTACACTACACTACTAATTGCCAAAGTTCTCTCTCAGCTGAGATACTTTGCTCTGCCTATAGATGCCTTTGGGAAAGAAGGAAAATAGGAACATGCAAAGAAAGGAAAAACCTGAAATTTAAAATACTCTGAGTATACAAGGAGGGACTTTTTAAGATCCTGAAGTATGTGCAAAAAAAAAAAAAATCTTGCTGCCTTTTTCAAGTTGAAACTTGTTATTACTGAGTTTGCCAAAAATGCCTACTTGGAACAATTTTAGACGTTATACATTCTAGAATAGAACTGTGAGTGCCTTTTCTTTTCACAATAATTGAAATATTTCTTCTTGCTATCAAGCTATTTATTTACTGGCTTTTGCAAAATGCCCCTCTTTGAAAGGAGCATCACAGTCACTTAAGCCTCCTGAGCACAGTTTTGGATTGCCCAGTGTCTGGCACAACCTCACCCAACCAAGAGCCTCTGTAGAAGCTGCTTGTTCACTCAGAAAGGGGATGTGTTTCATCTGCTCCAAGCTGGTCAGTGGCTTCATCAGCCCCTGAGGGCTGTGACACACATGTCCCTGTGTGCCCTCTGTGCCCTGCTCTTCCTCCCAGCCAAGTCTGGCAGGATGGCCTTGGGATGTCATGGCTGCAAACAGGCAAAACGTCAGCTCTGGCCTGGCCAGAGTGCTCCTGGCATCCCTCCTCCCTCACACAGCTGCAGCTGCTGCCTGGTAACTGGCTTCCATGTGGGGCTCATGCTACAAAACCTCTCCATTGGCAAAAACCCTCTCACGCATTTACCGCCTCCAAGGGAGCAACTCCTCAGATGCTGAGGTCCATAAACCCTCCTAGCCAGAGCCTGTCTAGCACTGCCAACAGGTTTCATGGCCAGCCACACCGCAGCAGGGGTAGATATCTTTACCCAGCAGAGGCAAAGCACTCAGAGGATTTGTTTCACAGTCACAACCATCCTAAAAACTCAAGAACTACCCCAGCAAGAGCCACAGCCCTGGTCCCAGCCGGGAAAGCGGCCAACAGCAGATTGCCGCAGGCAGCAAACGCCTTCCTACAGTGGCATTTTAGCTCTTTTTTGGTTTGAATGAGGTCCCACCCCAGATTTTCTGCCGAATGAAGCTTTGAAAGAATTACATGCTTCCTGCAATAGTGTAAGGGCCTGCAAGCTTGCTTCTGGCAGGGAAGTGCAGAGCCTTTGGGGAGGCTCTAGCATGTACAGCAAGGTCACCCTGGCTTGTGCTTTAAAAGGAGATGACAAGAGCAGGCTGAAACAGCTCTTTGAAATGCAAAGAAATATTCAGGTTCTTCCTATTTTCATTTTTCAACTGTAAAGGATTCAGTCTTTGTTTTTATAGATGGCTCTTTATTCTTTTCCTTTCTTTTTTTCTAGACAACTGGACACTGGTGAGGAAGTACAACATGTTTAATCAAAGAGGTCTCCAAGACCAGACCCGGGTGTACTTAACTCACTCAATCTGCAACATATGTAAGGAACCAAATGCCTTCTGCATAATGTGATTACTCATGGGACTCCAGATGCAAAGGAAAGATCTCATCTTCTTAAGATATAAGTATCTTTATGCACCATAAGAATGAGATTATCAAGTAATCACTATAAAAAATGAAATTTCTCTTTTCAGGGCTATGTCAGTCACCTTTCTTGGCTGAATAATTTTATGCTTTTATATTAATTGACTGGAATATTAATAAAGCGATTTACATTTATACATGAATGCATGTGGTTTCCCATGGCCAAGCTATAACTTCCCAGAGGCAAACCTGAAGGCACATAGGACTGTCAGCATGTGGATTTTAAATGGAGCACATTTGGGGTAAAGAAACCATAGAAAAAGTAAGAAGTCTGAGTGATGGGGACTGATACACATTGACTGTGACTATTCTTTCTTTTCTGAGAGGCATATGGAAGCATCCTATCCTTGATCCCCTAAAATTTCAGCACAGCTGGGTTGGTTACTCTTTACTTGCATTGGAGCTCTGCTCCAATGTATAGACCTGAAGCAGATCATCAACATGCGCTGGCAGTCCCAGGGTGCAGCTCATCTCTGCTCTCATCACAAACCAGCAGTGCCTCCCCAGGTATGTGGTGTTAAACAAGTGGAAACCAGCTTAGGTTGGTTTGGTCTGAGAGATGGGGTTGTACTGAAAACTAGTGGCATTTTGTACATTGCATTCTTTAAAATCTAAGTCACCATCTCCAATTAATTTCTCTCAAAAATTTCTGGCTCTTGAGCAGTAATCAGTCACTTGAGAAGCTGCCTTGCCCTCGTTGTACCCACCAAGGTGAGACCCCAGCTCCTCACTGCACACCATGTGGGAGTTTGCAATGGAATGAAAATCACAGCTGTGGTTTGCAAAGCTTAGAAACACACAGCATGTTTCTATGAGACACTGAATCCCTGGTAACCTGCCCCTTGTCCCTTCAGAAACTGGGAATCCAAGGTCCTCTCTTAGGTTTATCTATCTGTATGAAGCCCCTCAGATGATTCCTCAGGGAGCCAGCAAGGGAAGCAGAGGACACATAGTGCAAGCACTTACTGCTGCCAGCCCTGTGGGAATGGATGAGAAACGCAACCAGTGCCCTGTGTGACCAAAACCAAGACTTTTATCCCCAAAACTTGACAGGCAAGATTAGCAACAGAAATTATTTACTGCAAAGTGAATAAATACACCACTGCCATCCAAACAGACAGAGAAGGAGTTAACTTCTCCCACTGGAAATATTTCCTTGCTATCATGCCTCACTCCACACTGAATGCTGAAATATTTTTTCACAGTTAAAGTGATGCTTCACTGAGATCTCAGCACATGCAGTTCATTTCCCTGTATCTGTATAAACAAACTAAACGTGAAACATTTGTGACTGAAATTTTCCCTGCCAGTTTCTTGTGATTTAATGGTCATTAAATTCCTTATAATCATATCTTCTGCACCCAGTCAGGCTTCTGCAATTTGGTAATGCATTGACAGTGTTCTGACTGCCTGTGCAGGGGCTTTTTGAAAAAATATAAAATTTCAAATAAAAGGGGGTTTTTCCTCTCTTGACTTCTTCTGTCATACACATTTCTCATATCCCTAAAATTTGTCAGGAGAAAAGGCAGCTCTGAGAGGGTGCTGCTTAAAGGCAGATGTCATCCCAGACTGAGAAAATATGAAGCCAAAAGGAAGTACAGAGCTTAAAAGAGGAATGGTTTAAACTATGAAATTGTGATCAGGCACTGCAGCAGAAGCAAGGATGGATGAAATGAGCATCTTCAAACTCTTCACTAAGAGAGAAAAAACTGGTAGTCTGGGTAAGGTGCCTGATGCACTGATCCTGCCTGATGATGAAACAGAATGAGGGCTGGCCTGCCTCCTGCACCAACACGTGCTGCAACACAGATTCCTGCTGCACTTTTCTTTGGAAGGAACAATCTCAGGGATGAGACATACTCACACATCTGATCTGATACATGTCAGTTCAGAGCAGCATCTGCCTGGAGCTGGAGGATACATTGCCTGCCTCCTTCACAGAGCATGTGACATCCCTTAGGTGAGCACTGCAGCTTTGAGAAGCTGGTTTTCACTCTACGTTTTCTTTTTCCTTGACCACCGAATTCCTCCTGGCTACAGCTGCCAGCTTTTCCTCTGACTGGGGCTCTGCATTTTCTCTACAACTCTACTGCACAGAGGATCTCAGTCACACCTGTCCTCAGCCAGGCTGTGGTGCTGCAATCATTGCACTGGACAGCATCCAAGGACACCAGGGATGTGCTTCAGGCAAAAAAAAAATTTTTTTTTCTAAAAATACCAAATGCAACAGAGCTTGCAGTGCACAGGACTTGCAGGAGCATTTGGCTGGGGAAGATGGGACTCTCCTCCTGTCAGGCACAACCTGACCACAACCCTCAGCCATTCCCAGAACCACTTACCAGCAGGAGCTGCTTTTGCTGTAGGACAAACTCAAAAGCATCTTTATATTCTGAAAAAATAAAGTCATATAGCCTTGGTTTAAATAGTGGGAAACTGCAAACAGAGGCTTTGGTAACAGACACTGATTAAATTTAACTTGTAGATTCAATTATAAACCATTACACAGAATAAATTAAGTCAATGTGACGTTAATGCTGTAGTGGATTGTGCCATGCATCCTGTGACAGACACGGCTGCAGCAGCTGTTTCAGGAAAGTCCTGGACAAAGGCAAGTGGCCCCATCATAATGTGACATCTTAATACTGTTGTTCCTCTTTCCTTTTTCTACTGTTACAGAGGATAATGTGGCTGGTCAAAAGCAAGAATTATTTTCTGCAAGAAAATTAAGATGGAAGAATTCTGTAAGAAATCCTTTGATGAGACAGCTTGAAATGAGATCTTGATACAAAGAAGCAAGGCATTTTACCTATTTACTTCTTCTGCAGGGGCCCCTTTATGTTGCCTGCTCTTTGTCTCCTCTGTGAGAATTTCCTCACATTTCCTCACCATTTCCTAGGACAGGAAAGGTCCCAATGGTTTGGCACAGGCTGGTTTTTGGTAGCAGGAGAGGGCCACAGGAGCTGTGAGAAGCTGCTGGAACCTTCCAGCATGACCGACAGAGCCAATCTCTGATGGCTCTGAAGATGGACACGCTGCTGGCCCAGTTAGAAAGGTTGGTAACGCCTCTGTGATGACATTCAAGAAGAAAATCAAAACATGGCACGTGCAGTTTTTTCCGGGAGTGGCGAAGCGGCGCTGCCGGGGCCATCCCGGTGTGGGCACAGCGAGCCTTGCCCGCCCGGCCGCCCCTGGGCAGCGCCGCCGCGGGCAGAGGGGCAGGGGCGGCGGCGGCTTCCCCTTGCCCGGCCCCGCACGGACAGAGAGCGGCGACAAACAGCGACAGCAACAGCGCCGCGGCCGCCTGGGGGCAGCGGGAGCGGGACCAGCCACTCCCCGACACGGAACCGGGACGAGATCAACTGCTGGGCACTGCGGGATCTGGCAAGAGTCTTTGCATTGGTGCAACTTGTTGGCAATGGCACCTACAAGCAGCAGCTTTCTGCTGGTTAAGAGAAGAGGAGGAAGTGAGGGCGTGAGGGGAAACAACATGGCGGCACCAGGGTCAGGGGGAAGAAGGGAAGGGGAGGAGGTGCTCCAAGTGTCAGAGCCGAGATTCCTCTGCAAGCTGTGGGAAAACAAACTGTGCCCTTGGAATGCGTGAAGGGCACGGGGGATGCAGAGATCCACTCGCAGCCCGTGGGAAAAGCGCTCACGCCGGAACGGGTGGATCCAGAGAAAGCTGTGATCCAGTGGGAGACCCGAATAGAGAGAGAGGGCCCTGCTTCCAGAGATACAGAGAGAGCCCCTGCTTCCAGAGATGGAGAGAGATGGGCCTTGCTTCCAGAGAGAGAGAGAGAGGGCCCTTGCTTCCAAACTAGAGCAGCCTGTCCTTCAAGGACTGCACCTGGTGGACGAGTCACTCATGCCAGAGTAGTTTTGGGAAGACTCTCTGCCTTCGGGAGGGACCCCACGGCATAGCAGAGTGAAGATTCCTCTCCCTGAGCAAACAGAAAAAGATCTCGAGTGACAAACTGGCCAAAACTCCCATGCTCTGTCTCCCTGACAGTGGGAAGGAGGGAGGGACTGGGTGGAAAAAAAAAGATGTTTTAAAGACTTAGTGTTTTGGGAGAGTGTTTTTCTCCCAGTCCTTATCTCAACTCTTGAATCCTTTGTTAATTCTTTTTTTTCCCCCTCTCCTCTGTCCAACTGTAGCAGAAGAGTGTAAGGAAGTTACTCTTGTGGGTGCTTGGCATTTGCCCAGTGTCAAACCATGTCACCCAAGAACCCCCAAATGAAGAAGATTCATTTACTTTGATATGGAAGGAGAACTTTTTTTGGTAAAAATCATCAGTTTTGAATTATGCAATCTCAAAAAACCAGTTCACATCTCCCTGCAGCAAGAAAATCTTTCCCTCAAACCTCCAACATCCTAAGTTTACTTTCCTACAGTTTAATCTTTTGTTGGCTGTTATCATAGTTACTTCCTTTAATAGATTTCTGCACTGGCGATTTATTTTTTTCCCCTGTTATATATTCCTGATATTCTTTACTGGTGGCTTTTAGCCACTTCAGTCTCAGCAAAATGCCTGCTTTCTGTTAGTCATAAACTTTAGAATTTTCCAAAATCCAGAACTAATGTTTTCCTTACATGGGTCCTTGATAAACTCTCCCCACTTTCACGCTAAGACTTCAAAGAAGTATTTTCTCTCTCTTAGTAACCTTCTCCTTGCATTAATGAGGGAGAGGGTTGTCCATGGAAGGGAGACTCTGCTGCAACTGTACAGCCCACAGATGGAGAGACCTGACCCAAATTCAGGTGAGGGTCAGCACTCAGTGCAGCCCAGCAAGACCATGGGGTGCACCGTGGGCCACAAGGCACTGTCAGGCAACAGACACCTGGACCAAAACAGCCCTCACTGGCTTTACAGTCTCAATTTATGAGAAAATATATGCACAGCAGCACTTGCTCTTTATCACAAGCGTTCAGAAATCAGTAAAAAGGAAAATAAAGTCATGAACAGCCACAGCTCGATGGGTGCAGACGATGATAACTGGAAGGATCATAAACCAGTGTGGAGACACAAACAGTGTGGAGCTTAGTGTCATGCTAGGAAAACAGCTGCATAATTCTCCAAAGCAAAATAATTTGGCTTAACTCTGCAGTAATTAGCAATAAGCAATCTCCCTGGCTAGGCTTTGATCAGGGGCATGGTTTCATCTGTCTGTTAGGACAATGCCTAAGATCTCTTCCCTTTTTTTTCCCCCCAATGAAGCTCTGCTATCACAGACATAGGGCTGAGATCCCAATCCTGCTACAACTCAGCTACATGTCCATTATTTGTGTGATCATCATCACTGTGGGCAGTGGGAGAGAAGCACATAATTTCACAAGTACACACAGGATGAAACTCCTGCGTACAGCCTCCATTACCTTTAGTGATAAAATATTAAATTACCATTAAGATAAAAAACCAGGCGAATGCGGAGATGCTTTGGGCAGCAGGACACCTGGATCACCCAGACCATGCCAAAAACCTCAAAGACCAAAAAAGCAAAGAGGTGGAGAACTACTGCCTGAAAACACTGCAAATGCTGTAAACACTTACAATTAAAGGCCCTCTGTTGTTCTCACGGTACTTGTTCTGGAAGAAAATATAAACCACAGTGGCAGCCAGCGAGTAGAGGAAGGCGAAGACTGCAATGGTGACGAAGAACTCTGCCGAAGAGGAGAAGTCCCCTATCAAGGCAAGCGTTTCCCGGCGCTTGCCTTCACAAGTGGGAGCCTCAAAATTCACTTGATGCAACCTGGAAAACATCCCATAGAGCAGCAGGTGAAGTACAGAAAATGAAAACTGTCATCTGAATAAAGATGAGTACATTTGCTCTGTGTCATTCCTGATGTGCATTGACCCCTGTGAATAACTGCCAGCTGTGGGTGGTGCTCCTCAGAGCTGCTTCTACATGTGAGGTTACTTCCCTGTGAGTGCCAAGGTGAGCCTGAGCACATCTTTTAATCAATCCCAGAGAAAAGTTTATGTTCCAGTGGTTTGGTGCAACCCTCCCTGTCCTCTCTGGGGTCTTGCCATGGCAACAACTGAAAAGGATAACACAAGAAACAATTTGATTCTCAAATTCTTACAATCCAGGCAGCAGAAAACAGGTCTTATCCTCAGTACTAATCCCCTGGGTTACCCACATTTGGACGTTCACAAATTCCTTGCAGAAAATTGTCTCGTGCAGAGCTACCTGTGGCTGTTAGGCCATAGGGCTGCAAGCCACACGATGCTTCTACATTAAAAGCTTTTAAAATCAAGCTGTAGCACTTGGATGAAACAAAAAGCCTGCATGGCCTGGTTTAAGCAACCTAAGCACTAACTTTATACTCATGCACTGTTCATCTGTTACTGAGCTAATAGATTTATAGTTCTGTCTGGAAGCTCCTGTGAGAGCCTTTTTTCCAGTAATGATTTTAATTTCGGATTTAGAAAAAGAAAAAGGATACATGGAGGGGTCATTTTGGCAGGTCCTCTTGCAAGGCCCAGATTCACATCAGTGGGGACGTGGAGCCCAATGAGGGATCACATTGTTCTGCTCTGCACAGGATGAGTGGAGGGGACAAAGCCAGCAGCAATTAAAGAACTGATGATCTGGTGCAAACACAGGATTATGTCTTCTGGGAGACATTCCTCTGCACAAGGGCAATTAATGTGTGCAACAGCAAGCCAATGGCAGCAGCAGCCATAACTATATTTGGCTAAATAAAAAGTTAATTCCTCAGAGGGAAACAAAGTACCCACAGCAGAAATCACAGAAGACAGATTAATGGACATTGGAGGATTGGATGACTTTTTGCTTTTGCTGGTCCAGATTAAATGTACCCAAACATGAAGGCAGAACCTTTTCATCAGCGGTTGATGAACAACGCCAGTTATTTGCCTCAGAGATTTTATTCCCAGTCATTGTAGTAGTGGTGGGATGAAAACAAAAACCAAATCTGCCCAGACTGCAGAGATGAGCAGTGGCTGAAATGCCTTTCCAGCGTAATGCCAGCAAAGCCTGATGAAATCTGAACACATGAGAGAGATCCTAATGCTCACGATCTGTTTCCTGACTTCACTGTTTCCTGGCATCACCACACACATGCTTTTAATCAGGGTTTATTGTTCTTTTCTAAAATTGGAGGATAAAAGGAGAAGTAAGGTTTCCCAGTGCCTGTCATGCAAATTTTGCAATCTAGAGAGAAAGTAGTATTATTTTAACCATCACCACGACAATGGAAAAATTTGAAATGCATGATTTGCGTGGTCTAAAAAGGAAGCTTTCTCTGCTTTCCTTTTACAGCTGTGTGTTGGTTTTGCCCAGCCTGGTTTTTGGTAGTGGGGGGGCCACAGAGGTGGCTTCTGTGAGAAGCTGCTGGAAGCTCCCACCATGTCCAGCAGAGCCAGTCCCTGATGGCTCTGAAGATGGACAGGCTGCTGGCCAAAACTGGGCCAGTGAGAGAGGGTGGTAACACCTCTGTGATAGCAGATTCAAGAAGAAAATCAAAACAAAGGGCACAGTTTACTTCTAGTCAGAGAAGAGGAGGAGGTGAGAACATGTGAGGGAAACAACATGGAGGCACCAAGGGCAGAGGAGAAGGAGGGGAAGGAGGTGATCCAGGAGCCAGA
Organism: Pycnonotus jocosus; assembly: GCA_013400435.1. Lineage (NCBI taxonomy): Eukaryota > Metazoa > Chordata > Aves > Passeriformes > Pycnonotidae > Pycnonotus > Pycnonotus jocosus. The sequence continues at coordinate 102,096 of VWYP01029218.1, read as the reverse complement.
GAGGAGATTCCTCTGCAGGCCATGGTGAGACCATGGTGAAGCAGCTGTGCCCCTGCAGCCCCTGGGGATCCATGGGGGATGGAGAGATCCACCCGCAGCCCCTGGGGATCCACGGGGGATGCAGAGATCCACCCATAGCCCCTGGGGATCCACAGGGGATGCAGAGATCCACCCACAGCCCCTGGGGAGGTGCCCTTGCTGGGGCTGGTGGATGCCTGGAGGAGGCTGTGATCCAGAGGGAGACCCGGTGGAGGGAGGGGGCTCTGCTTCCAGGCTGGAGCAGCCTGTCCTTGGAGGTCAGTTCTGCACCCCCTGGCAGAGTGACCCAGGCCACAGCAGTTTTGGGAGGACTGTCTGCCCATGACCCCACGGCCTCACAGGGGAAGGGCTCCTCTCCCTGAGCAGTGGAAGAAAACCTCAGTGATGAACTGACCCAAACCCCCAGGCCCTGTCTCCCTGTGCTGTCGTGAGATGGTGGGAAGGGCTGGGGAAAGAAAAGGTGTTTTAAGGGCTTATTTTGCTTCTCATTATCCTCATCTGATTCTGTTAGAACTAAATTCACTTTGCAACTTAAGTTCAGCCTGTTTTGCCCTTGGGGTGCTTTCTCCCAGTCCTTATCTCAACTCATTGTTAAATTTTTTTCTTTTTTCTGCCCAGCTGTGGCAGGGGAGGGTGAGCAAACAGTGGGTGCCTGGCACTGTCAAACCATGTGTCAAACCATGACAAGCTGCTTCGGTGCTGTATGGACATAGAACAAAACTGTGTTTCAAAGCACCTTGAGAACTGTGGAAGGCTCTGTGGGGCTCTGGATCAGTAAGAAATGTGACCCATCCCTCCTTCCCCAGGGGAATGCAGTGCTGTGCAGCCAGAGGCTGTCCTCACAATCCTCATCGGGGCTCAAGGCCAGGTTCAAGCCAGGTTTCACATCCCATCCAGGCCACGAAGTTGCAGTCTGGGGCAGGAAGGACACCAGCAATGGTGTGCAGATCCAGGGGTGGGCACCACTGTCTGCTTTTGCTCACCAGCAGACTAAGGGTCTCCTTGTCAGCCCAGACTTTGCAACTCAATGCTCAAGGCTAGGAGGGTTTGCTTTTGCTGGTTGTTGTTGGTCCAAACCTCCAAATTTCTGGTTCTTCAATAACTCATGACATTTGCTGTATTTGAAGGGCCACACTCAGGTATCAAAACTGCTGCTTTAGGGCCCTGCTGCAGGATGTCAGATCTGTTTCTCCAGCTGAGCCCAGCAAAATCCAGGCTTTGCTGCAGTGGGGGGGGGCTCTGTGGTTTTGCTACCACCTCCCCTCACATCACTTGCACAAGCAGTGTGAAACTGGGCTGAGCTACATTTAATACAATCCAAGTGCTTTGGGGAAAAGAAAAAGAAGAACATGGCAATTCTGCATGCATTTTATTGTGTACAACATGTGTTTTTACAGGAGAGTTTTCTTCCCCTCCCCAGGAGCCCTGAAATTCAGACTGTAACACATGGTGTTACAAGTAGGAGCTCAAACTCCTGTGCATGCCAAAGAGGAAATAACTGAGGGAATATTTCTGTCAAGATTCACACTTGGAATTGCTGCCCACCCCTGCCCCTTTGATTGTCCACTGTCAACACAGCCCAGTCTCATCATCAAGAACCACCAGCCCTTACAAAACATGATAAAGCAACTGAGACCATTTTCCTTTTCTATTCTGTTTTCCTGACTGCACCTTAGTTCTGAATCATAAGCCAGAAAAAAATGTTCATATATTAACACCATACTTGTACCTTCCCAGCAGGGTGTTTGTGGCCAGGCACCTGTCAGGGATACGAGATCACAGAAACCTTCTTCCATCAAGTTATTTTTATTCACTTTTCTTTTTAGATTTCCTTGGCTTCTAAGAGGATGTGCAGTAATTGGTGCCTCTTGTGGCCACCTCACCTCTGTCAAAACAACCGAGATCTCTGTTGTGCAAAGGGCCCCAAAATAGACCATGATTCAGACCTGGGAAGAGGAGCTGTGACAGGGAATAGACGTGAGGGAGCCAAGCCCTGCAGTGGTTAGGGTGGATGCTGGCTTTACATGATACATCTGAAAAGTTTCTTTAAGGCAGGGAAGGATCAGTGACAGAAAATCCAGTTTCACTAATCGAAACCTTTTTGATCTGGAATGGCATCTCCAAGAGAAAACTGACTTTTTTTTCCACTGATGTTGCTGAGTCAGCCATTCTGGGGGCAGGATGGTTTGGTGATGACTCACAAAACATTAATTGCCTCTGCCTCCCACTTTTGATATATTTCTACTGTTCTGTCTCTTACTTCCCCTGACTTACTCTTCTTTCATCTTCTCTTATCTCTCTTTGTTTACACCCCACCTTTTCCTCCAAGAAACCCTTGGCCAGTGTCTTCCTTCCGCTGCTTTTCCAATTTCCAGCACCACCCCTTCATTCTACCTTTGACTCTCCATTTGCTAAACAAAATCAGGAGCCCCAAGAGTGACCCTTTGCAATAACACCCTTTGCACTTTGTTAACATTTGTTAGAGTACATTAACAGGAATTTTTTTCACTGATTGATGGGCAATGCAAATAAGGAACACAACAGTAATGAATTTACTTAATTAGGGAAACCTTTCCCCCTGTAAGTTCTTCCAGGTTTTTTTGACTTATACTGCTCTGGGTATTGCTATTAATTCAGAAGTAAAGCTCCTGACTTTGGAATGTGACCTTGCACCCTACACTCAGCAGAGCTGCACTAAGGTCATCCTCGCTGCCCACTGTTACCAGCACGATCTCCTTTGTTAACAGCAACTGCCATGGCCAAGCCATCCAGGCTGAAATTCCCTCAAATTCACTTCAGTCTGAAGCAAGTCCACCAAAAGCAGTCAAGTTTCACTGATAAAGTCACAGTAATTAAGGGCTTCTGAGGTTTCTTCCACCACTTGGCAAACTTTCCATTGCTGTGGGAAATATGATGACAAGACAGCTGTATTGTCTAGCTTGACAAGATCAAAGGAGGGCAGGAATGTTTTACAGTGAAAAAAGGGATTTTTACATTGTTCCACAGTAGCGAAGAGCAGTTACATTTTCAGATGCTAATTACCCTGGCTCTGAAAACAATACATGATGCCAGACACAGTGAATAAAGCCACAGCTGTTACATGTGCATGGGGGAGCAAAATTTGCGCTCGCTCCATGTGAAGTACAGTTGCCTTTTCTTTCTGAACTTCCTCAGTACAACATTCAAGCCACAACTTTTTTTTAATCATGCCCACCATTTTTTTGAGCAGCTTAGTTCCCTTGATGATCTTTGAGCATGAAAATGGTCAAAGACCTGTCTCACTCCACCAGCACACAGAAGAGCCCAAGCAGAAGGGTGAGTGGTCTAATCTTGCCTGATTCATTCCCTTCAATAATGCACACAGGGCTTAGACTTGAAGCCAACAGAACACGCAATTAACACAAGAATGTGCTCAAATGTTATTGATGAACCAGCATAGATTTCCTCTCCTGGGCTTTGATCAATGTGTGGATTAATAAATAACAGATAAATAACAGATAAAGTTCTTCAGATAAAGCCTACAAAAATTCTCAATGGGGGTTAGTGTTTCTCCATTTCTTTACTAGGATCTAGTGAAAAACAGGCAAAAAAAGCACTCTGTTTTCGTAGGTTGTCCTATTTTCTGAAAATAGCATCTTGTAATCCACCCTCCAACCTGTCTACAACATGCTGGAACAAAATCTGCAACACCCACATACGTGCTTGCAAAAACCCTGAGATCTATTATCTTTTCATTGGGCTGTATTTCCCCCCAACTTGTTTCTGGTAGTCAAACTGTCAATTGTCTTTACTGTCTGCAAATCCCTAAGAGAAATACATTGCTAGAAATGAGTTACTGCAGTAGAGCTTGTGGAAGGGTTTCTTGGGAAATGTTTATCTTGGCTGATAATCTCCAAAATGAGGGGGAAATGAAATTTCAAAATACAGCAGTGAAATGCTGACATGCACAGAGCCCCTCAGCAAGTCAAACTGCTCTGTTGAGGCACAAAACGTGACAAGGGTTTACATCTTCCTTTTTCTGGGATACAGAGTAAAGGCATTTCTTTTAGTGAGCCCCAAAAACACTAGAGTTCCCTCATTTCAGAGGACTATGCTGGTGTGCTTTGACACCAGTGACTGGCCTCCACCCAGCCAGTCCCTGGGCAAATGTGCCTTTTTGAGGTGCCAAAAATGGATTTTTTGTAGGTTTAGTGGAAGAATACAAATAAATGGGAGCCTTTCCTCACAAGAGAGCTCATAATTCCTGTAAAACTCCTCTAGAGATATTATCTACATTAAGAAAAACACTTTGAAAGTCATCTCTAATAGTCAGGTCAAAGCAGGAATCTGCCTGCAAATGAAAACTCTTTTCTTTAAGGAACGTGGGGTCCACTGACTCTTCCAACACTCTTCCCAGTCTGTTCTTCTCACTGCAGAGAACACTTCCCCCAGTGCTGGGCATTCCTGAATGTTTGGTGTTAAATCCTGGCTATCTGCAAGACTGCTCACATAGCAAGGAACAGGCTTCCTTCCAGTCTTCAGAAGGATGGATGGAGTGAGCTCTGTGATTTTCCCATCCTCCTCTCCCCCCAGATCTGCTCTGCAAGGACAAACTTCTGAGTGGGGGGACCCTGCAGCATCAAAACCATTATCCATCAATTCCCATAGGATCTGCATCTTTGCACCCACACATCCAGGAGCTGCTGAAGTTAGTCTTAGGCAGACAGCCTGTTAATACCACATTTGAACACCTTGAGGCCATTAATGCTGAAGTTCTCTCCAGCCCTTCAAAGTCAAATAGCTGAGATGTTATTCAAGCCCTAGAAAACTGTGGGGATGAGATGGGGTTTGTCCCTCAGCAGGACAGCAGCTACCATGGAGGTGACTCATCCCTGACCCTTTTGCACCTGTGCTATTCTGGTAAAATCAGATGTTTCTACTTTTTTGCTAACAATGACAAGACTGTTCCTCACCCCAAGCTGCTCTCATAGCTCTTTTCCAAGATGAAGAAATTACTGCTTACTCAAGTATTCCCATCCCTTACCTTTTCATTGTCCATCTGCCATGAGGCATGCCTCAGTGCTGCCTGCACATACCACACCCTTTCAAAACTGAGATGCTTACCCATCCTTCCTAACTATCCCAGCAGTTTTCCATGCCTCACGCTACCAGCTGCCCCAAAAAACAACACCCTTCCAGACTCCCCAGCACCCAAAGGTGCCTTCAGTACCCTCCTGCCCTACAGAGCAGCAGCACATTCATTTCCACCACATCCCTGCCCCAACAAAATTGGTTCATTTTTCTCTGGAGACAGAAAGAAAAATTAAAATTCGCCATCTGACTCTGCAATCCAAGCCTGGTCTTTTGTTTCTTTCTTTTCTAGAGGAAGAAAGAATAGAGTTGGTTGATCAAAGAGTATTTGAAAATACTTCACTTTGAACTTCTGTCCGCTCAATAAAACCCCTCCATTTATTACAAAAAAATGAATTCCAAACCCACATCGCTCTAGAATTATTCAACACTACCAGTCACGTCACACCAATACATGTATCACCTTGCAAACATTTATTCCTACCTCCTGTCCTGGATATTTGAACATCCTAAAGATCTCCCTTTTGTCGCAGCTGACTTTGGTGGCTTATACCCATCCAAATCCATGTTTAGAGCAGCATGACCAAAAAAAACCCCAGAAGGTTCTGCTGGGAAGCTAACCAGGAAAGCTGCAGCAACCTACACTCTTTTCTGGTTTATTCCCAATTGAAATAATATAAAATATTTCCCTCCTAATACTTTCAAATTTTTAGCTCACCAGGTTCCCAGCCCTCACTAGTGCATAGCTGTGCTGCAGATGTTTGGCCAGCACTATTTTCCTACAGTACTGGTTTATCGGGACAAGCTGCCAGGCACAGCTGCTGTCCCAGCAGACCACACTGTGTGCTGCACTGGGACAGGGACAGTTCCTCCAGGGCAGGCAGCTCAGAGCAGGTTTACTATGATGCTTTCCCAGAGCTGGGCAGCACATGGGGGCCCTCTGCTCCATCCCTCTACCCCTCATTTCATTTCTCCTGTTAAGACAGTGAGTCTCAGACCCCGTGAGGTGCTCAGACCTCCACGAAGAAAAGCTACACAGCCCTTTTGAGGATGGGGTCTGAAGGCATTGAGAAGGCACAGGTGCCATTTCCCCACCTTGAGACCCCCCTGCAGGACCCTGTCCCAGTGACTGCATGCACAAAGCTTTTGGGAAACAGCCTGCACGACACTCCTGGGGGAAGAAACATCTGGACTGGTGCCAGCTGTGGGAATGAGGCTCCCCAGACTGTGCACATTGCAGGAATGCAAACCCTACTACTCCATCGTAGCACCAAAAAGCCAACAAGAAAGGCTCGTTATAGAACACATGCTGCTGGGAGTGCTTGGAAAGCTGAGTGGGTGATCCCAACCCCACTTCCAAGCCTTTATCCAAGACCCAGATTTATCTCCCAAGATAATTTCACAGCTCTTCTCAGGAACACATGCTGTGCAAGCAGAGCGCAGTGCTCAAAGACATGCTCCACCAGTCTTTGCAGCCCAAACACCTTCCCAGATTGGGAACTTACATTCTTTGTGGTACAGACTAGTGGCATTATACTCTGATTTCCCACCACAGAGCTATTTTCTTGGGACAAACTGCTTTCTAATCTCTGGGAAACTTTGCTACTATCTCTGAAGGAAGGTAACCCTTAATTATCTTTAAAAAAAGTCATCATGTTCATGCAACAAGGCAAATTATAGGACCTGGAAATGCCACTGGCATACATTTGCATCACCACATAAATAACTTTCCAATGTTACCTGGTCCCATCATGAGATCCTGGCTGAACCCATACTTCTCATGTCCCTCCTACTGCCCTCTCCTCTGGACACACACAGGAAACAGCTTCCAAAGTAAGAAGCTCCTGTCAGAGCCTAACAAAAACTTCCACTCGGGGAGAAAGATCGACAAAAATCTAAACATCTACAGATAAAACATGAGCAGTAGAAATCATAAAGAAAAGGCCTAAAAAGTCATTAAATATAGTACGACCATTTCTGAGAAGTGGATGTGTCAAATCTCTGGGCAGTATTTCTGTATGGGACAATGCTGATCCTGCAATCAACACATTCTGCTGCTGCTCATGCCAATTCCAATTCACCTTCCCTTCCACCACCCAATGGGCTATGAACTCCATGTAAAAATATTCCAAATTCTTGAGTATCACCTGGTGTTCAGCCAGAACCACCTGAAAGCACACATGCTTCACCCTGTGACAAGCAGTGTTCCTATACATTTTCATCCAGATCTACAGACCCTGAAAGCAGCAATTTCACCCCCACACCAACTGATATAAATACAAGAGCAATTATAGAAGATGCAGCAACATTTACTCCTTTGTGTTGTATTTCAATGTTACTTTGTATTTAACTGTAATTTTCTCAAGTATATTGTCCTAATGTACTTAAAGCAATCAAATTAAGTTCTCTGTAGAGTTTTATGGGATGACTCCAATGGAACTCAGAGTCACAGTATGTACATTTGGAAGGATATGGCAAATCCTTTCCTCAGGGAGCTGTTGGGCTCCAGCACAGGCTGTGCAGTGCACCAGGCAGGAGCCCAGCAGACTTGTGGGTCTGCTGATGGACCTGCAGACAAGTTGCCAGCACCTTCACACCTTGTATAGTCCAGGAGGTGTGAATCCAGACAGGACAGCCACTGAGTGGGGCTGTGCTACATGGGGTTGGATGCACATCCTCTCCAGAGTTTACTGAATGAAAAATATTGCATTTTTCTCCTGGCAAATAAATTAATGTAGAATCCAGGTGTGAGAGGAGACCAAAGATATTCCATGCATCCATTCCCTACAGTCCTGGGGAAATCTTCAGGGTCCCTGCACAGCAAATGCCCATTTTGGAGCAGGGAGAAGGGGAAGGGGCATGTGTTTGATTGTCCCCCAGCTGGGCCACCATGTGCCATCCAGGGTATGGGATCAAATGCCAAACAAGGCAAAACCAAAGGGTGGCTGCTTTGATTGCTTCTGTACTGACAGCATGAAAATGTGCAAAAATAAATTTGCAAGAGAAGTTGCCTGAAGTCTGACTTTTAGGAAAAGCCTTTGTGGCAGGCACAGATAAAACACCATCACTGCACAATACTGTAGAAACTATTCATGAATATATATTAAAAATTCAAATTCTGAAAAAGCTGCATATATTAACAAACACAAAATCAACTTCCACTTTAAGAACAAATTTGGCCTAAAGAATTAATGAAGAACTTTCCTGGCACTAAAACAGTGTTAAGCATAAAATATAGCCTTTGTAAAGAAAAATCAGTCAGTCTGCATCAACTGGACCATCCAAATTCACAAAAAATCCAATTTTTGGCTGCCAAAAGGAAAGTTCTGCAATTTAACAAAGTTTTATGAAAGTGTTCTCCCTTATCTGCAGTAGATGCCATCTCCAGAAAGTTTCTACCACTTTCCTTCCCCCTCCAGCTGTGTGCCTGTGAGCTCTGTGTTCTTGCAATGTTTGTACATGGACAAGGAGACAAGAACTGACCAGTCTGAAGAGCTGCGAAGCAAGAAAAGCCTCCTCTATGGCCCCAGTTCAGCATTCAAGGATGTGTTTGTTTCAGGTTTTAAGGGATTGAAAACTACAGAGTAGGGGCAAGAGAACAGTAATGATAGCAGCAACTGAGATGACCTCAACACCTGGAGAAGTCATCTTGTCTGCAGAGCTGCTGCCCCATCACAAAAAATACTGCCTGAACCCATCAGCTTGTCCTTGGTTGTGCAATTAACTGGAGACTTCATGGTTTTAGAAATCTTCCTCCTCTGACCTCAAGCACTGAATTGCTGTTCACAGCCCAACACACCAGCACCTTCTTGGTTGTTTACAAAATAGTCTGACCCAGAGGCCAAGCCATCCAGACCATGAAATTGTGGGCCTGGTGGGTGGTCTCTTGCTCCAACAACACAGTTGTGATGAGGACCACATGCACAGGGTCAGCCTCAAAGAGAAGCTGAAGCTGTGGTTTTATCAGATTTCTGTCGGTTTTCTATAGATCTCATGCAGGAACAAAGGGTGACTTGAAGCATCTCTGGCCCCTCAGTTGTGAGAAAAGGGCACTTGCCTTTATCCACGGAGCCAAAAGTGCAAACTGGCAGTAACAAGCATTCTTTGCCAATCTTGAAGATTTCTACAAAGTGGAAGCCATTTTGAAGACTCTAACTGGGGTCAGGAGGAGGTCCTCAAAACTAGAAAACTCACAAAGTCATCCTTATTTTTATCCGTTTTAATCAAACCAGCAATAATTCCATCAAACTCTGGCAAAAGGAATCACATTGTACATTGTACTCATGGACAGCTGTTACTGCAGACCACAGCTATCCAAGTAAAAAAGCCCATTTTCTCCCATTCTACTGTTCTCTTTGTCTAAAGGCAGTATTTGAGAGTCAGTGTGGTCCTTGAAGATTTGGGGACTTTGGAGAACACTGATTTGCAGTTTTCAATTACTTCACTAGTCTGTAGCCATGCACAAGCAAGGAAAAATCACATCAGGGCTCTGAACTATGGGATGCACTCTCTAATCACTAGAGCCAGTTATAAAAATGTGAAATATTATTTCCTATTACAAACTATGTTCATTCAAAGCTGAAATGGAAAGTACTTATTCTGCAGACCTGGATCACCTTTTCTCCAGCCCAGGAGACAATCTAAGAGTAAATAGCTCTAACTAAACCAACAGTTCATTGATCACTGCTCAGTTTGGCTTTGCAAGCTCCATGTTCAGATTGCTTCCAGACTTGCTTCAGTACAGAGACTTGACCAAGGTCTCTGATGCCTTCACTGCAAGAGAAGTGCAGGGGCCATACTTTAAATAGCTCACAAAGTTCTTGCAGTCACATCACAATGGCATAAAATCTTTTAACTGTCTCTCCATTGGGGAAAAAAAAAATAAAGATAAAAGATTTTCAAAATTTGAGCTGCAATTTTCTGGTTAGCCCTATAAATTACTAGAATGTAAAAAATCACAACTGAGAAAAAAAAGGTTTATTTTCTAGTTTAAAATATATCTTAATACTTCAGTTTGCCTCTTAAAGTCACATTAAATATGAACATACTTTCTGAACATATTACAATCAGAGAAATTTGTAACCTGAAGGATTTCCTGAACTTTAGTCAGCAGGATGCAACTTTATCTTCTTCATTCACTCAATTTCTACTTTCCACTAACAGTAGTTAAAATGTAGAAGTTCTGGTTAGGAAAATTGTTCATTAAGAGGTCAAAATTAGGTGTAAAAAGCACTGCTGAGATCAGAGTTTGAAACAGTTGTGGAAGAAAATTAAAGCTCTGACTGAGCCCTCAGTGCCCATCCTGCATAGCCAGTTTATATAACAGGGATATTGGTGAAAATCTCCAGCTTAGCTGATGTATTATTGAACACTTTTCCTCATCAGTTCAGCTATTAACCCCAGATCTGTAGTGCTGGATGTGGCTGTCACAGTTTGCCAAGAAAAGGGACTAAACTAATGCAGCTTTCATGGACCAGCCTATTGCAGATCCAGAAGGGACCAGCTTGTGGTCTTCTAAACTCCATCCAGTCATCCCTGTAACTCCTGCTTTTGCAAAATCTGCTTCCCAAAAGCACCAAGTTTTGTTCTAAGAAGTTCCAGGGTGGAGATTTATCCCTTCATTAAGCTGGAATGGGTCATGCAAAGTTTAACCAGCACCTCTCAGCTTCCCAGGAGCTCTGCCAAATCCACCTGGGAACTGAGGCATCTGCATTTTGGCACAGGTTACACCTGAAGCCAGTGCACAACTCCTGCTGGCTTGCTTTTGCTCCTGTCTATTCACAGGCTTATGAGGCCACAGTTTGGTTTTGCAGAAGGGGAATCTTCTCTAAGATGAAGACATCCAAAATAAACACAAACCTTAAGGAGTTTCACTGACTCTTTGACTTTATTCCTTCCTATCTCCAACCTCCCAAGAAGTCTGGGAGCAGAGCCCACCATGGTTGCCTGAAGTCAGCACTGCAGGCAACTACTTATTTGAAAGAATTTCTATTTATCAGCAGCTCTCAGTCTTCCAACCATCACAGAAATTTATAATCTTTCAGCCAGAATGTTTTTCACTGAATTCTGAAGCAAGATTTACTACAAATGGATGACAAAAAATAGAAGGATAGTACACACTGACACAGAAATGTGCTAACATTAGCAGAAGCCTTTTCCAAAGAAATATAGATGCAAAGCTCAAAAAGTTAGATGCCTTCTCCTTAATTATCATTTGTAGCTTCTAAGTAGGCAATTTAGATCTGGCTGTCATATTTCAAATGGAAGACTCGACTACCCATCACATGCAGATGAGGTGAACACTTTCAAGGGTGCTCAGTGGGAATGTCTTTATTCAAATGAGATGCTTAAAGTGAATGAAAAGCTCCCATAAAACACAATTTCCTTCTCCTTCAGAAGGAAGACTCACTTGAAGAGACAGCTTTACTAGTGCACTGAAAAGACACTAATAGGTGATTTAGAATAAAATGGAAAACATTTGTTTTGCTCACTTCTGTGATACAAAGATGTGCAAAGACATATTTTCATCAGGGTCACATGTTAGCACCACCAGGAAATCCTGCTCTGTCCTAGTCACTGTGGCTCAGTGCTCCTAACACCTCTGCACACACTTCACCTAACCACTGGCTTAGGTGAGACTGTTTAAAACTTAACAATCCTCCAGGCCAATATTTTCCAAGTAGTTTTTCGTGATGAATGCCCCAAGTAAAAACAAGACATACTCCAAATTAATTCCTGTTCACAGCATTTAACTTGGGGATATACTGTGTATGTAGGCTTGGGTTAAAGCACCTCCAAAAGCTACTAAGAGATTTTAGTGCAGGCTCTGCCTCAAGACTTAACAGGCAGCACACTTAGGGGCTTGTCTTGAGATAGTTCTCCCTTCCCATAGCCCTGCAGACCCATCCAGAACAACATCTCTGCTCATGGGACTCCCATGAGCCACAGACCCCACCAGCATCACCACAGCCAGGGTCTGGCACAGCTTTCCTCCCTTGGCCAGGACAGGGCAGAACCACAAAGAGCAGCTGATGGCATCAGCACAGAGCACCTCTCCCAGCACCTCATCATCACAAGAGCACTTCTGAGATCCAAAGGTTCATTTAAATCAGAAGAAGCCCAAATGTTTCAGTGCAACTCTGCCAGCTGCAAGTAAAACATCAAGTCTGTGATACAAATAATTATGCAGCAAAAAATCTTCAGTACAGACTTGGTAAGTTGAGCAAACAAAAATACTTGCTTCTAGGAGGACTGATCAAAAAAGCATTTTAAAATAGTGAATACCAGTAACGAATATGTACACACTAGGTATACTATTCAATCACTTATCATCAAAGTAAACCCAAGGAAAAACAAAGCACATGATGCTGGGATCACAGAAAATAATAAACAAATAGGACCTCCACTAGGACTCTTATTACAAGCAAAACATATTGCTTCAGGGCACTTGGATAAGTGACAAATCCAGTCTGAAAGGATGATGGACTGTGAGAGTAACAAATAATCCCAAGATGCAGAATTTTTTTTCCACCCCTCAAAGAATCATTGCCTGGGTGAGGGTCAAGTTAATGAACATCTTAATGTGTGCCAAATTGGCCATAGTCTCTCTACCAAGCACAGATACTGATGCTAGAGAAAAACTGCTACTCTAGGGCCAGAGAAATTTATTCTGTATTAGAACTTGTAAAACTTTCAAAATGCACGTACAGGTATCCAGAAGAATGGCTGATCTGTGTTTTAAAACATGAGGGAGGAAGAAATGTTTTGTGATAAAACTAGAATCAGGCCAAAATGAGAAAAAAACTCAGGTGAATATTTGAAACAGATTAGGCATGGAAGAGTCTGGCAGGATCTGTAGAAGAGTGTGGCAGAGCTCCAGGAGACACTGTTAGAGGATATTAGGGTTTAGACTTCAGGTTAATTTCCACATTACAGGGTGACTACAGGGTCATGGACGTGGGTAGCAGGAAGCTTAAATTAATCGGTGTAAGTGTGGATGGAAAAGCATCCATCTCATCCATCTCCTGTTCCAGGAGAGATGGTGGAGCCAGATTTGGGGTCAATTACATCAATATTGGGGGGACTCTGCAGTGGTTACTGGACTCCAGTTGCACAAGCTCAGAGTAGAAGCTCAGATGGGAATGGCTCAGCCTCCTCACACTCCTGACACAACCACCCTGCACAGGCACCACCACAGGGGCTTTTCTCCCAGGGATCCTGTCTCCCAGCTCTGCAAAACACCACTGCACCAGAGTACTCTGGTAGTGTCTAGTAATTAGTACACTTTTATGCTTTTCCTCACTTCCCCCTTTTCAAAGGGTAAATTAATCCAGGTCCAGAACTAACTAAGAAAGTGATTCCAGCAGAAATGAGAAGCAGCCACCTTGTGAAAAAGGTTTATTTGGGTTTTCCTTTCGGTGCTCCACAATTTCCTGCTACCAGAGTTACAACAGCAGTAAGACAATGCAGGAGCAAAGTATAATTTCCATATAGCCATGACTAAAAAAAACCCCAAACAAACAAGAAAGAATTAATATTAGTTTAAAGGTATGTTTCAAAACTCCCTGTCTAATTGTACTAATTGTTTCTCTTGGATTCATTTTTATTTCTTGTTGGGGACTTTTACAATTTGTAGGTTGGGGCTGAGAAAAATCTCAATAAACACGTGTGAAGATGCTCCTTTGTTTTGGGAGCATCTGGAGCTACCTGCTGTGGAGTGCAGTGCTGCTTCAGTGCATTCAAGACTGGCCTGGGGCCACATGAATCACCCCCACATGACACTAACACGGGTTTTGCCCTCCTGCATCCTTCTTTTCTTTAGCTCAGGTGATTGGTCCCAGAAGCATGTGGTCACAAGTGCAATGCCCATCCTTCCAGTCTGGAAAACTCCCTCCCCGTTTTGATCTTGCTTTAATAGGATCATTTTCAGGTTCCTTCAGTCTCATTTCCAAAACATCCAAGCCTTCTTGTTTTGCCAAGCTGTCCTGTTCAGCCCTACCACTTTGCTTACCAGCTTAAAGTTCTCTACACTTGTCATCTCCTGGCCAAGGTCTAGCAGTTCATCTTTTTGGGAGAAGAAAATAATGCCTCAAACTCACAGCAACAGAAATGAAAGCAGCTGGTAGCACGACTTTCTTTGTTTCAAGTCATGCTGAAGGTGCAGCTCATAAAAAGCAGCGCTCAGGTATTTTGACTGCTTCAGTGTCACTGCTGACAGTCCCAACAGCAGCGGGGTGTCAGATGCTCAGCAGCTTCTCTCCTTCCACCTACACCTCCCCCGGCTGACAGCCAATAATCAGGACTGTGAAGGCATTTGAAAGGAAAATGCCAGGGGAAGATGGACCTGAATGCAAGACAACTGGTGGGAAGTTCATCCTACCTAGCAATGCCTACAAGCCCATGCAGGGAGATGAGCCTCAGCCTCAGGAGCACAGTCTTGATTAGAGAGCCTCTGCTCTGAGATGTTACCTTTCCCAACTAATCTCACTTCTGTTTTTAGAGCATCCCATCTCCATTCTGTGGAAGGAACACTGGAGAAAAGCAAAAATAGCAAACACATGAGAAAGTCACAGGAATATTTAGATAAAACACTGAGATGACACCAAGTTCCAAAGGTACTGCTGGGCCAGATTTTCCAGGCACATATCTGTTGCCTCGTGTAATCTGCACATCTCTAGACACTTTTTGCATATATCTCAGGTTTGCAAACAAAATCCCAAATTGCACAAAATCTGAGTATATTCATGCTTCTCCTGTAACAGCAGCTAAGTGTCATCTCCCTTCTTATCTGCACATTTCAGGTATATTTGTATCACCACCCCATTGTGCATGCCATACATCCCATCTGTGCATGCTGAGTTCAAGGGCCAGCCACAGCCTCAGCTGGATCCTTCCTGCAAATAAACCTTATTTTGCATCGTCTCTGCAACATACTGGAATGTTACATTACCCATCAATTACTTCCAGTTTTCTATTAAGTAAAACTGTGGGAAACTGCAGATCCAGCTACTTCCTTCTAGAAACAATGGTTGATGTGCCTGGTGAAACACCAGGAGACACTTGATGGCTACTTCTCTCTGTTTTATTAATTTTTAAAATAAAGTACTATTTTATATTCATGCACACTAAAAGCACTTCACTACAGGGTGTATTTGTAATGAATGTTGGAGAAATGACCTATTTGGAAGGGAATCAAATTACAAACTCACATAACTTAATTTTTAGGATCTCCCCTATGCATACTTAGCAGAAATGAAAGAAAATGTGGACATGTTCAAGACAAAAAATAAACATTTGTAATACCAGGAAATGTGACTTTTTTGAGTAATAAATGTATGTCAAGCAAGAACAACATTTCAAGGAATCAAATTCAGTTCCCACTGTTTGGAATTTGCTGTATCTTAGAACATGTTAAAGAAATAGATGCTTTCAAGTCTGGTCTGTGCATAGCAATCATAAGCAAAACAGCATGTGATTTCCCAAGGAAGAAAAATAATTTTAGAGTCATAGTGTACTAGACTTGAGATTGAATTATGCATTCTTTTCTTAATCATCTCAATTCCTTGAAGAAATCACTTATACAAAAGTGAGTGGTTTCTGCAGTGGACTTGACATATTTAAAAAGAGAAGACTGTAGATGCTCTTTTGATGCAGGATCTTAAATGGCATGAACATTACATATATATTTATGTATGTATAACTACACCACAGTTTTCAGATGTACTTAAGAAGCATAAAAAACCTGTAAAAACTGTTTTCCTAAATCACTAGGTTTAAAGCATTCAGACACCAAGAGATGCAAACAGGCAATTAGTAAAATTTTCAAAAAGCATTTCAAAATTATTGTTCAAACCCGTTTTGGTTTTTTGTTTCCCCCTCCCTTAGAGCAGCTATTTCAGACCATTGCTACTGCAATGGACAGGAAACCTCTGTCATTTCCAGTTAATGGCTACACTACACTTTTTATCTTGGGATGATGTGTTGCTTCATTTTTCCTTGCCTGCCATCTTCCACTCCCCAAGCTTTCCTGGCCTCCACAGGGCTCTGGAATCTCTCTTCTCCTCAGCTGGGCTGCCATTCCCAACAGTTGCCATGGCCCCATCCACACCAGGTCTAGCCAAATTCATTCCTCCTGCACACCAGAGGAAAATTTCTGGAGCCCCAGACTGGTGCTAAACTGAAATGTGCTAAAAGTGAAGGAAACCTCAGTGAAGCTGGGCCAGCCCCATCCCCGAGTGCCGAAGCGCCGCGAGCCAGCCGGGGTTACCTGAAGGGGTAGGCAAAGGCTATGTCAATGCTGAGGTCACTCTCTGACTTGTTTGCACAGTCCACACTGAGGCGCAGCTCTCCAGAGTACCCGCCGCATGTTGCAAATGCAAAGATTGCAAAAAGCTGTCAAAAACAAACAACATTTTTATTTTATTTCGTTTCAGCGACCACCACAAGCAGATGCATGCAGTAGCTCTAGCTGCAGCGCCGGCCCCCTAGGGTCAGGTTATCCATCACTCCTTGCATTTAAAGCAGTGCCATACATTATTCCTGCACCCTTCCCAAAAGCAAAGAACCGTGACACATGAAGCTCTGTTGCCACACAGACAGACACATCACCATTTGTCCATGCCAGGCATCTCAGCTCTTCCCTCCTGTCTTGAACCCCATTTGGGATTCACAACCCAAGCAGTTATTTAAATCACCCCACTGACAGGTGAGATTGGATAAGAAGAGAAGGATGAATATTGACTGAACATAATGAGTAATTCTTAACCCAAACAAAACACTGGCAGAAACATTTAAAAGGTGCAACCAGAAGTAGCAATAGCAGACCCAGACAGTTCACACAGCTGCCTTCCCATTATGTGACAAAACAGAGAACTCAGCTGCCCCTCTCCCAGTTCCTGTATGACTTAGAAAAAAAAACACAGTGTTTTTTTAAATTACTTTTCCTAGATTACTACCATAATCCAAAATGGACGTAGAGATGAAGTAAACCGACTGCAAAGCAGAAAGGAATTCCAGACTTTGGCTGAAGTCAGGCAAACTGGAAAAGAACAAAGAGCTTGGGTGGTTCTGATGCAAACCTATACCACATCTTAATCTTCCAGGAGAAAAATAATGAAGGACAGAGACACATCAGCTTGATATCACAGGTTCAAAGAAAGGAAGTGGAAGCAGGCATAGATATTTTCAAAAATCATTGACATAGGCTTCCTTAGAAGACGCTATGTAGCAGTGGGGAGAGTTTATTTATCCAGTTGTAGTTTAAATAAAAGGACAGGTCAGATTTTGTTGATTGCAGCACTATAGCTCTGAAGTAACTCCATTAGCTTTAACAGAGTTACTGTGAGATCTACAGAGGGGCAGATAAGGGAAACAGCAAGCAAATGCCCAATCCCAGCCACAAATAAAAAAGCTAAAATCAGCAACCCAGAGGAAACGAAGAGTGTACACATCTGGGAAAGGAACCATGCTTTGGACACTGAAAAATGATGCAGCACACATATGTAATGGCAAAATAACAGACTGAAAATATAATAAATAGAAAAAACAGATCTTTTCTTGCTGCACAAGGTTTTGCAAAACATGACATTAATCTTAGTTCTCCCAATTTGCAGCATAAACAAAGTCCCAAGTTTCACCAGCCTCCTTGGAATTCAGCTTTGCATGTGCAGCTTTTCCCCTGAGAGTGACAGATTATTGGGGTCACACCTGAGCACTGGGGCAGGGAGACCCTCCCTGGATGCAGTGATGTGCTGAGCATGATGGAGCACAGGGAATAACAAGAGAATGATGCAAGTTTCCACCTTGTCACTCACTTCCAACGTGATCAGGGCATATCATACACAGAGGATAGATTTGCAAAGGTATTTAGGTACCTAATGACAGGAAAAGTTAATAAAATTTTTGATTGAATCAATTCTTCTTGCTGAACTTACTGCAAAAGTGGAAAGCTGAACTTCACTATGAATTTACTTGTTAAATATGCGCCACCAAATAAATATTTTCATTACAACTTAAATAGTGTTCCTTCATCCCAAATGAGACACTTCCCCTGTACACACCAGAAATTTCTGCCCTTACATGTAGCATAGCACTGAAAATCAGCATTAATCACCTCAGGTTAATTTGTGAGATGATGCCAGAAAATAATATATTAAGGAGAACAGGAGAGAATGCTGACCTGCTTTCTAGACTAATTAACAGAGTTGCAGATGCAAATGTTTTGCGGGTACATAGGCACAAAGATTAACAGTGATATATAAAGAGGGAAATTGAAAGCCTGCGGTGTAAGACCTGCCATAAAGGAAGAGCCATCACCTCTCCGCTACCACTCTCAGCAAGGGGACAAGCAGAGGAAAGAGGTGCAATTACAATGTATCTCCTTTAATCACACATTAGAAATCAGCAGAATAGGTGTCATCATGTTTTTTCACCAAGGGCACTGAGCCATGCCCAAAACCACAGCTCAGGCTATTATTCCTTCCCAGGAAGTATCTTCTCCAGACTCCCCAGTTTTTCCTCTCCCCTATTGGGAACATCTCTGACAGCAGACTTGCACCTGGAGCGTTGGTCCTTCAGATCAGATCCAGCCTTTACTCACCCTGTTAGCCACACAACCAGCTCTTAACTAGAAATTTTTCAGCAAACCCCTCCAGGCACAACCACCAGCTCCCACCCTTACCCAGCTCACACTCTGCTCCAAGCACCAGGCAGCACCCACAAGACAGGTGGGAAAGGGAAAAGGAAAAGGACCACGCTACAGACTTTTCTGCCAAACTCCAGCAATGCCTCAGCCAAATCAAGCTTGGCTCCCTGCTGTGGCTGCATCAGATGCTGCTGATGGCTGGGATCACCCAGCTGCCAGTAATGCCCAGCCAGTCCCCACAGCTGCATGCTGAGGACATGAAGCACGTTTAGGAAGCATATTTACAGTTTCCATCAAGGGAGTGCAGAGTGAGGGCTGTAAATCAATTTTCCTGGGGGTATCTTGGCCAAGCAGCAGCATAATGTTCTCCTCCTACCTCTGCATTTCCCCTTCCCCCCCACCTCAAGTTGTGCTGCTTTATGTTGTCGGAGGAGTGCCCGGAGCAATAAGCCAAGAATTACTAGCTGGTTTTTTGTGCACACAGTAATTCTGTGGCCATTTCAGGAAAACTGTAAACACCACTGTATTTTATTATAGCAGGATTTGTGTAAATGGCAGTTGTAAACCCCATAATGGGAGCTTTATGGGGCAGATTCAATAAAACCTCCATCTGTGAGATAATTTTATTGAATCCGGCAGCTCTGAAATTGAAAAGTTTATGGACAAAGGGAAAGTGTTTCCCCATTTTCCTATTTACTCGTTGCCTATAAATCCACACTCAGCACTAGGCCTATCTGCAAGGTGTGCACACATCCTGCTTCCCTCCTTCACATGAGATAAATCTCCCCACACACAGTTACCTCTGGTTATCTCATGGTTCTGCCTGCCAAGGCTCAGGCCTGACACTCAGCCCTGTGCCTGGCTTCCCTGGTGCAGGAATGGGAGAAACATGGTGCCCTTGAGGCAACAAATCCTTGCTGCCCTGGCTGTGCCAGGCTACTCCTGCCCACAGGAGTGAGAGCAGGGCAAACCCTGCTTTGTGCTCTGCTGCCCATCGCTCCTGCAGCTGCAGCTATTGCCCTGCCATTGTTATACAGTGGGGAGGCTGGTGCCTTCACAAGTGCCTGGATCCTTGCAGGGAAATGGAAAATGCCTGTCCCCAGCCTGGATCAGTGGTCCACATTCCACATGGGATAACACACCAGCCATCCCACAAGTTCAGTGTGTGCTATGGAAGCAGTTACCAACCCCCGCAATGAGGCCACAGACTGAAGCGAGGGAGAGGAAGGAACATTATTTGTACTTCTCAGCATAGACTGGAGCAATGCACATCTCACATGTCCATCCTGGCTGGAAGATCATCCTTCTTCCTCCTGCTCTCAGACACAACGCTGACAAGGCAATGAGTTTCTGTAAAGTGTTTAACACCATTCCCAGATCCTGTTTTGCTGATATTCCCTCTTTGACCTCCAGCCTTAGCCTGGACCATAGGTATATTTTTGTAAAGAAGTATAATCTCACAGTATAACTTAACCAACAGAAATTATATTTATTATGGTACTGTGCAACAATAAACCATCTTTCCCTGTCAAATCAGACAAGCATGTTTTAAAGACCAGTTGGGTCCTTAGCACTTTGAGAAAAAATAGCAATGTAATACCCAGCAAAGCACAACACCGCTTCTCACAACAGCACAGGGCAGGGAAAAGTACGTCATATGATTTATGGGATCACCTCCCTCCTTCCAATGCCAGGTTTCAATGCAATGGCAGTGAATCCTGTAATTCAGCATTCAGGTGCTGTCATTTATCCAGTCTCAAGGCTGGTTCCTTCATCTCCCAACCCAGTGGCCAGGGGCTTGGGGTGTGTGATGCCCTGAGGGAGCCCAAGTCCCAGCTGTGAATTAAACAGTTGGTAGTGCCTCAGCATGTGACCCTGGACATCACTCAACCCACTGTGGAAGAGAAAAATAGGATTATTTCCTATCACTTCTCCCTGTTTGGCTTTGAGACAATTCCCCTCAGTGCCTGCTGAGCAACAGGCTCACTCTGCACACCCGAAGAAGGCAGAACAGTTCCTGACAAGGCAAGTTAAAAGCTTATGTGTTGCATGTTACAGCTGAAACATCCCGGTAGGAAGACAACACTGTCATTTAAAATTGATGAAACTTCTATATAAACCACTTGCTTTTTCTGGGAGCATGTCTGCCCTGTGCAGCAGCCTGCTGGCTGACAGGGTGAAGCCATGCTGGGTGTGCACCCCAAAACTATGCTGCTGCAAAGGAGAGGACCTGCTCTGCCTGAGGCCTGCTTGGTAGGTCCTCCAGGAGGGCAAGATCTTAAAAATAAAGTGTTAGTCTTGCCTGGAGCTGTGGTGGCAAAAACAGGCTGTGGGAGATGCAGTTCACTATGTGGTTTAGTCTCCAATGCTTTCTCTTGGCAGTGAGGAAGGAAAATGGGAATGAACCTGCTGGATGCTCTCCCAAAGAGGTCCCCTCAGTCCCTTACTCCTGCCCTAACACTGGAAAGCTGAGGGGAACTCCTGACACTTTTAAAGAGCAACCTGAAATATTCAAAACGCCTGCACTATTATTAGTCATTTTACACGTTCAGAGTGTTTTAAAAGCAGACCTATTTTTCTGGCATAATTTCTGGATCTGAGACCTCCATCCCACTATAACAGAGAGACTGCAAAACCTTTGCCAAATGTTCCATTGCCTTATATTTCCTACTGTGGCCAAGAGCATGTGTGGAGTGAGGAGGGAGCACATTGCTCTGAGGGCTCTGGAGACGTCCCCCGGCATCCGGCATCACTCACCCAGCAGAGCATCTCGTTAAAGTGAGATTATTTATTTATAGGGCAGAACCAGTAATCGAACATTATTATTAAAGCTGTAAAGGGAAGGTTCGAAGGCACTAAATGACTGTATGGGAAACATTCACTGCAGAACTGATGGCCCAAAATATGTCACCAGTGAAGGATTAGGAAGCACCTTCTCTCTCCTCTGGGTCTCTGCCTGTTTCTTTTTTAAAATCTGGCATTTTTCCTGCACGAATCTGAGCTGCAGACTTCCTGGAATCACTTCTCCTACATACAAGCCTTTGTGCACTGGAGATTATCAGATTATTGACTCTGGGATTCCTAATTATATCAACTTGACTGGTTGATGAATTGGAGGTGGATAGCATCGCAGCCAACGCAGTTCGGGGGGGGTGACAACTAGCTGGAGTCATTTTCCTTCAACAGCTATACAGGGAGAAAGCTGAAATATATTCTGCTCCTGCTGAGAAACAAACCCTAAAGCCACAGTTCACTGATTGCTGGGACTTAGTGTCCCCACCTTATAAATAAACAGCAGCATTGCTAAGAAGGCTCCTGTGCCAGCCCAGCCCTGGTCTGTGAGGAGTGAAAACCCCAGGGATGAGGGAGCAACTCAAAGCTTGGGCATGAAGAACCACATGGGCTACTGTCATCCACCTGGAGGAGACCAACCTGCTCTATGACTTCCCCACAGACCTGTGGGGTCTTCATGAGACCATCTATGGCAGTAAACCTCTGTCTGGCATTTTAGAGCACCCACAAAGAGCAGCCCTTGATGCCACCAGCTGGATGGAAAGACTTGACCCCAGAGCAGGCAGGAACCCCACAGCACCCTCTATTTAAAAATGCTTAGCTTT